>JAGDQP010002818.1:0-46241 GCA_022664845.1 Lepisma saccharinum
TTTTTTTTTTTTTTTTTTTTTTACGAAACCCGTTAACTACAAGAATTGGCAATTTAAGTAGTACGAAATACTCTGAAATACTACGAACATATGGAAACTGTTTAATCCTTGGCAAAGATCGGAAGTTTTTTTTAAACCTAAAAACTACATCTAGAACCCTTCTGAAGGTAAGTGAAGGAATTTAAACTGAGGGACATTCCATGTCAACTCAACACACCTTTTCAACCTCACCCTCTCAGATTTCTATGATTTTTGGTTAATTGCTAGTACCCGTTGAGAACGTTAAAAATTATTTTTTCAAATGTATTGACCCACTGGTTTTCGTTCTATAAAAGTTCAAAAACCACAAGAAAGTCACATTTTTCTTTACAAAGCTTCTTATTACTCAGCATTGATTGGTGATAGAGAGGTCGGAAAGGATTCATTTTAAAACTCTTGTAATAAGTTTCCATTTGATATGACATTTAACAGGGTTGTACAAAAATTTGTATCCAGAAAATGATGAAATTTGATTTTCTCAAAATTGGACATCTCGATTTTTTAAAAAAGATCTTAAATCTTGGTCATACCTTCCTATACATGCCATGAAAATTTCAATTTGGGAAGATAATGGGATCGTGAGATATAAAATATTTTCATTATATACCAGGGGAACAAAAGGTATTAGCAGTCCACATTAAGATAAAAATTTCGGTAAAGTTCGCTTTTTGGATTATTTTAGTAATTCATGACTTCGGCCCGTCTCGAGCTGTTAACTATCTAAAATCCACAAACATCCGTAATCTAGTCGGGATTCGAACCGAGAACCTTGGAGTTCCTAGCCTGACGCCTCACATCGAACAGCTACTAAGGTTGGCTCCGTGTTAAGAATTTGAATTATTTATAGCCTTTAGTGTTAGGCAGGCATCTATGGTTCAGGCTGGGATAGGAAGAGGAAAGGATGCAGTAAGAAATTAGCCAAAGCTTAAATTCAAGACATTGACCCGATATTTGACTAGTATGGCTGAGGAAAACCCTAGGTCCACATCCTAACAGCTCGAAACGGGCCGAAGTCATGAATTACTAAAATGACCCAAAACAAACTTCAAAGTTTTTTATATCTTAATGTGGACCACTAATGCCTTTTGTTCCCCAGGCATATAACGGAAGTATTTTATATCTCACGATCCCATTATCATCCGAAATCAAAATTTTCATTGTAGGTGTTGGGAGGTATGACCAACATTTAAGAATTAAAAAAAATAGATGTCCGATTTTGAGAAAATCAGATTTTATTATTTTTGGGATACAAAATTTTGTGCAACTCTGTCGAGTATCATATCAAATAAAAACTTACTACAAGAGTTTTAAAATGAGCCCTGTAGCACCAACCATTGCTGAGTAAAAAGTAATTTTGTAAACTAAAAGCACGGAACATTTGACTTTATGAACTTTCATAGAACAAAAACCAGTGTGTCAAAAAATCTGAAAAATAATAATAATCTCAACGGGTACTAGCAGTAAACCAAAAATCATAGAAATCTGACAAACAAACATACTGATAGGGTAGAAAAAACTTCTAAATTTCTTTCTTCCAATAAGGGTAGAATGTCAAAATATGTACTCTTGCAAATTTTGGTTACTCGATAGCAATTACTTTAGGAGGTATCCATGATTCTTTTTTCTGGAGAGTGAACAATAATTGTGGAAATACCATTATATTTCTAAAATACTGAAAGAAATGAAAAGGAAATACATAGTAATGGGTACTGGGTAGAAGGCGCTACCAGTTGGAGGGTTTGTTCTTCACGGCCGCCATCTTGAAGTCCGCCATATTGAATCTCGATTGATTATTTTAAATAGGAAGGGGAGTCGTGTAACATGTCCATGCAGAGGACTATAAAAATATTTGGAGTTTCTCTTCACGAATGTTTTAATGTAAATATTAACTTCATATAAACTGTATTTTGGAAAGCTGCAATATACTGTGTAATGATAATGTGTCTGTGTTCAAATAAGTGTCGTTATATCACATAACAGGGCGAGAATTTACATATTTTTTATAATAAGAAAAGCAGATAACGAGCTTTGTAAATCCAAGAAATTTATCAGTGTATTCCTACGAAAATAAAAATAAACAAATGTATTTGAAATGTTTTAACTTATTTCACTCTAGGGTTCCAATATGCAGTAATGTTTATGAAGAAAAAAAAAGTCACCGTGATATAGGGGTAATTTTTTAAAAAAAAAACAGCTCTTCTAAAAAACTGTTTCTATATATATCGAGTTCAGTGAAAACGTGCCTCATATGTTGTGCTCGCAACGTATTGTTTCGGTGTCGCCCGATTGTGTACATGTGTTACTCAGGAATCTTTTCGGATATTTTTTTATTATTCTGAGCGTACTTTTACACCCTACCGCTATACTTGGCTCTGCTATAAGTTCGACAAATTATTAACATTGAGTTCAACAGCTTTATCCTTCTCTACCTTTGAACGTACTTTTGTATTAATATGACACTCCGACTCACTTAGGTTTGAATCCAAGGCAGTCTGACTATACGATGATACTCGCCACTAAAGCGTCCCTTCTCCACCCTTCCACTCCATCCGCCTCTATCGTAGCTGACTTATAGGGCATTGGCAGAAGACCTAGAACTATTATTTCTAACTGCGTGATCGTTCAGATTCAGATACGAAATGTCTGCCACGTTACAGAGAAAATTCTCCAGGTTGTACTGTATCGTCTGGGATCAATTAGCAGACAAATACTGGAGACAAAACTACCAAAAATATGTATGTAAGCTTTTGTCGAAACTCGTTTCTTTTGTCAAATACAGGAGGTCCAACTTCTCCAAAATCTACTTCTTATACAGTTGAATGCTAAACAATAAGCTTTCAGAGCCGTGTAAGTAAATTTATTTACTGCTAAGCTATTTGAGCTTCATCATATATACAATTCCGGAACGAAGAACAAACGTAAAGACACGACCGATCCCGATTTCTAATACATTTTATAATTAATGTAAGATTCACATACTTACATGTGAATTCCGATTTCTTACAACAAGAACCATATCTACTCATGAGGTATGATCATTTATGTCAAATTTTTCACATGTGCCTATCATAATTTCAGAAACATTACACGTGTTTTTCGCATAAACAAGCTTTTTTTCTTTTTTGAAACTCCAATACGTAACCATGGTATCATAAAGTTTATTTACGTTTTGATAGAAACATCTGCTTCCTTAAAATCAATAAGCAATGGGTGAACTGTCCAATTGCATTCCCATTTCTATTCTAACATTTGTCTCAAGGTGCAAATCTGGTCCAAAGTAGATCTATTTCTTCCAAATTAACAGTAATTATTTCATCTATATTTACGCTTAAGCGTGGCAGCAGAATATTACTGAAAACTTTGTAACATGTTGGGACTAACAATATTTCACCGAACGGCCGTGGCTCAGTAGTAGAGCGTTGACGTAGCATTCAGGAGGTCCTGGGAACGATCCCAGCGGCCGACCATCCTCACTCAGGTTTTCCCAGGGTTTTCCCTCAGTCATACCAGGCAAATGCTAGGATGGTACCTACAAAAATAGGCACTGGCCATCTACCTTCCAACATCTTTTCCCCTACCCTATCCCGGCCTGAGCCTAAGATGCCTAAAGACCTTAAAGTAAATTCAAACTAACAATATTCCGCGGTAATTATTACAGCCTGACTTATCACCACTTTCGTAAATAGGAATTGCAACTCAGGTTGTCCATTTCTTTAGAAGTTACAGAGCGGCGTGGCTCAGTGCTGGAACGTTGGTTTAGCTTTCGAGAGGTCGTGAGTTCAATCCCACCGGCCGACCATCATGACCGAGGTTTTCCCAGGGTTTTTCCTCAGTCACACCATGCAAATGCCGTGATGGTACCTTCAACTGAGGCCTTGGCCGACACATTTCCGCCTCCTTTCTCCTGCCCTACCCCGGCCGAAGCCTTAGATACCTAAAGACCATAAATAAAATTCAAATAGCATTTATTTTATGTAGTTCTTTGACTTGCGTCGTTTCCCGTGCTATTATTATTATTATTTCTAATAATAACAATACGATAAAAGAAGCTTTTTAATATGAATGCATTACAAACATTTAAGGTTGGAAACACTCCTGTTTTGGAAGTAATCCATACAGAAGATGAAAACTAAGTATTAGACCACTGAACAAGAGAAGGATATACAAAAGTTCAGTCAAATAACAAGTTAATGGAATTAGCGCCAAAAAGAAGAAACTAAAACACAAATTAACAGACACGAAGTATCTTATTATACAATTATCCTCGCTTACATATTTGAAATTTCTGTCAGTAATGTGCTTCGTATTGCAATATTGTTTGACACAGATTGTTTTCTTTAACTACTCTGGAATTGTTTGATGAGTAGTTCTGTTGTGACGACATAAAGTTAACGGCAACTTTGTGAATTGTAATTATACGGAGTGGGATTTGTATCGGCCGGCGAGCCAGTTAGCCATCATCCACTACCAGCTTACAGCACAGTACAACGGGTGAAGCATTTTGCCTAGTGGTCGACTGACACTGCCCACCTGATGATGTAATTGCCATCAAACGAATGAACAATTTTGCAGGTTGGTTTTTCCGTGTTGGGGAATTCACCGAGGGAACCGGTTCATCACTCAAACACGGAAGAACAACAGAGCATTACAGAAAGAAAGAAAATAAAAGAAAAAAAAAGAACCTTTGGCCTCAGTGCCACACTTACAAGCTGTGCTGTTTATATCCACAAACACATACACGCAAATGCCAGACCGTACTCAGAATAGTTCATTGTTGTTCACGTCTAGGAAAAGATTAAAACGAAAGAACTCTGATAAATGACATAATCACATCGAACATGATTTGTAATACATTTTCGAGAAGATGCGAGATAAGGAAACTAATAAGCGGTACCAAATCAAAGAGTTTCTAAAAGAAAAAGTTCATTTGCTTACTCGTACAAACCTATTTCCTTACGCTGGAGAACATGTATATTCAGTGTACTTATTTTTCGGATAAAGATACTTCCTCGAAAAATACCCGTACTCATGTACAGTACTGCATAGTCTCTTAAAATTTGAAAATATAAAAAAAATAGTTTAGGTCTAAATTTGTAACGGCCCCATTTTCTCTTGCTCTCTAAGCGAGGTCATTTGGGTTCCATTACTCATATTAACCGGATCCATAGCAGGTCCCGTTAGGATCAAGTATGTATACGTCTTCGAAGCGAAACTAATTGTTATTACTTATAAGCAAAGCTAATGGTTCTACAAGACAAATACTTTGCTAGTATGAATACTCATATAAATAACAATATTTATTATTTATGACTTGTTAAATTCGGTATATTTGGCATTTATTCAATAGTTGTAGCTTTCTTCCATAAATATAAATTAGTTAGATTGCCTAAGTAACAACATTCATTTATTTATATTTTGCTTTTATCAAGACAAATTAATTGATATTATAATCACTGTTCTTGTATAATCACCGAGCATTATTATTTGCATATAATTAATAATTTAACGTATTTAATGGCTTAAATAACAATATATCTGTAAACAAGTTTGTTTATAGCCTTTGTATTTTTTTCACAAAACTCCTTTTTCTTCCCTTAGTACTTCTCTAATCCATTTTCTTCCTAGAATACAAAAATCCTTTCGTTTTTTTAAAAACTGTCTCGAGGCTTAAAATGTCCTTTGGTTTGAAACAGTAACTTAAGGTTTTAAACACTGTTAATCATTAAGTTTTGCTAATACAATTTTGCGTCTTTGAAATATTAAACAATACAAAAAGAAATATCAGAGTGTTCAGAAATTAGATACCATAACAAATTTTACGGACTAATTAAATACTTAAGGTTTTAAGAGTGATTAAAAATTACATTTTTTTTACCTTTTCTGCACTCCAGTTTCTTAAATGCAAGTATATTACAGATACGTATTTATTTATTGTGTAACATATGCCTAAACAAATCATTTATTGCATTTATCATATTTAGAAAGTGACTAAATTTTTCACTTCTTCCTAGTTTAAAATCACAAGCAGTCACATGCATTTGCGCAGAGTGGCGTTCCAACGCTCAACATCGCAGAGGGTGACTGCTGCTCGTTGAGAAAAAGATACTAGATTAAGGATATATTTAGATTTTTTTTCTCCTTGTTCCTGAATTGTACTAACTTATTTTTCTCTTAATTTCATTTAATTCTTTCTCCTTGTGTGCTTCTAAATAAGTTAGATTTCGTTGATTGTAAGAGTTTTCATTTAAAAGGGAAAAGTATTTATAACATTCAATTATTTGTCATAATCGTAATATTTTGAACTGCGGGAATAATGTTCTAGCTCACAAATATCAAGTTTTACATGAGGAATTAGAAGATATATAATTTTTTTAAAAGTTCATTATATATATTTTTTTTACTCTTTGAAAACTGTAAATTGTATGTAAATGCGTAGAAAACTAACATTTTTATCGTTTAAAAATGTTTAGAAGCTTCGCGAAAAAAAGTCAGACAACTGGATGTAATAAATTTCCAGTAACACAGAGAGAAAATAAGAAAACAACTTTCGGATTCAAAAGAATATTTAAAGAAAGAAATTAAATTAAAAAAAACTTTTACCTTTTTATTATTATTATTTGGTCACCATTAAGAACGATGAAAATAGCTTTTACTGAACATATCTAAAATTTAAAGATAATTTAGATAATAATAATAATAATAATAATAGAGTGATTTTTAATAATATTATAGGAATTTCTGAGTACTCTTTGTTTCAATATTTTTGAAAACTGAAATGCTAGTAGACTTTCGTCAGTAACGTCACTGCAAATTTCAATTTAGCCATGTTGACTAGATTGACTTGTTTTTCAAGTGAATTTTTTTCTCAAAATCTTTTTTAACATACTTGTTTTGATTAGTCAAATATTACATTCATGATTTGATCACATTTTCAGCTACTACAGTATTGTTCTGGGCATGCGAATTTCGGTGTGTACCCTGATTTTAACACAATCGACGGTGTAGGAAATGTTCTTTGAAGTAGGTTAAAATACTGTATACTTTAATCCAGCCAGATTTCCACAAACAACATGGCTTTTCGCAATTTAGTCTTACTCAGGAAAGAAATTTTATTTCATTTCTGGTATTATTAATAATATCCATATGCGGTCTACGCTAAAAATTCGATGATGTGAAGTTTATCAGAACATATTATGAATTAGTGTGCAGGAAGTGTTTTAAAAGTAACCCTTGAAAAGCAAGGTATGATAAACTGCTCATATTCCTTCAACACATTATTTACACTTCCTTATACTTCTTGATGAAGAAATCAGAATGAGAAAAAAGGTTTACTATATAAAAGTGGCAAAATAAGTGTTTATTTTTTACAGTGTATTTCGACTGAGTCAAAAAAATCGTATGCAAAACGGAATTGGCTTCCGGTTAACAAATATGCGTACAGTATAAGTAAACATACACATAGAGAAAGTATATCTTATGCAATCAAGCAGGAGGTGCAAACATTCCCACAATAGGCATTTGGCTATACAGAGAACATTTCAGTCTAGCGTGGGGAATTTGTATGTAGACACGCTTTCTTTTATTTGTCTCAATGAAAGCGACATTGTCCTCATTAAGATGTAAACGCAATAGCAGATGCACTTGACCCTTGTCTTCCGATTAACTATAGCACTTTCTATAACACTGCATTGGAGATCGTTGGAGATACCATGTGGGTAATGTGAGATTGACATTTCCTGCTCCTAGTGAAAGTTGATCTAGTATTAAAACATTGAGATTAAAGAAAAATAATTAAATAGGGCTACGCCCTTTACAAGCACTTGCATTTTTTAATTTAACTAAATCAGATGTATCCCTGCTCCATATTTACTTAAATGATGTTTGTACGAATAAAGGATTTTGGAATACTAAGAATATTATGAGTAGTAAAATTTCGTTTCATGCTCTTAAGTCGGGAGAAAATATTTCACATATGTCAGATATTTTCTGTTGAAATAATATTCCAAACTGGCACACAATAATATTCCTTATAACGCCTAGGAATTAGTTATGTGCCAAAATTATACTAGTATCAATAAGATGGACCCCATAGATGTTTTGGTGTGCATTGGCGCTGGTGTAAAAATTATATACAGTAGGCGCTCTTTAATCCGGCATTGTTCGGTTCGGCACATTCTGTAATCTGGCACCATCGAGCCACTTACGTTCGGATTTTTTTCGGGTGGACTCGGGCGCTTGTTGACGTGATATCATAGACATTTTTTAAAAAAAGTAACGCTCATATGTATATTTTCTTGCCTTAGAGCAGCTTATTACACGTATAACGTGTTTTAAATGTCATTGTACACAGTAAAAAAAAATGCCTGTGTTAATTCAACACTTTTCGGTGTTCGAGCGTGACTACCACCACCGTTTTGTGCTAAATCAATACAATACACGGTGTTGATTAGACATCAAGTGTTTACCTGCCACTGCTTTCATAGAAATTGAACATATTCCCAATGAATGAGAATTCTGATCCTGAATGACAAATGGAAAAGTGATTAGACAATGACATAAGTTTTTCGAGTAACTTTGTTTGTGTTTGGGATTCTGCAACATATTTTTGATCCCTTAACTGTCTGAAACTAGTGCGTTTTTTTTCTGTCTGACGATTTAGCTCAGACGGTACGACCCTGAACTCAGCAACCCATGTTCAAATCTCGCTGCAGCCGTAACTTTTCTTTTTTTTTGCTGCTAGTACCGAAATCAACACCGTATGTTGTGTTGATTTAACACAATAAAGTGAAAGTTATGCTCAGACACCGAAAATATGTTGAATTAACACAGACATTTTTTACTATGTACTGTACTGTATTAATTTTTCTTTGGTATTCCCGTTAGAACTCATGTTCGATAAACCGGCAAAATCGCTAATCCGGCACGGCCGTGGCCCCTTAATCGCCGGATTAAAGAGCGCCTCCTGTAGATAGTAAATGTCAAATTGGATCATTTGGTAGTCATTTATCTTTGAAAGGTCTAAAGATAAAACATTTAAAAGAACTTCAAATGTAGTATTTTGACTCGAGCAATATAACTGAAACAATACGTAGTATCTAATGTACATCCCTTTATTCATTATAAGACATTTAAATGACAATCATATAAATGAGATATTCCCGAGAAGGAACGATGGTCTAATCTTCTGATAAAGAATTACAACTAATATTCTCTCTGATTCAAATAACAATATAAATAGGTTTTAGCAACAAATTTAAAAAACAAGAGTATAGCCCGTCACCGGGAAAAAGACGTTCTTTCGATTGAAAGTGAATAGGCGAACTTGTAGATCTTAGTTTCTGAATCTATACAATTTCTATTCTTATAATAAAATATCTCATTGTCTTTTTAATCTATCAGTCCAATCTGTCAATCCACTTCCATTTGTTTCTTTAAACAATGCATTTGCTATAATGTCATACTTCCCAAAAAATATTACTATTATGTTTCAGTTCCAAACATTTCCTTTAAATAATATCTCTTTCACAAATAAGAACGATTTAAGTACAACTAATAATAGCATTTCCAACATATAAACATGGATCATTATCACAGGACTTACACTTTTTAGATACAAATCCATGGCCAAATTTTCTGCTACTATTGATAATACACCTTTATGCCAAATTTTCGTATCTCCAGCTCAAATGGTGTGATATTATCAATGAATCCAGGATGGTGTCTTTGTAGACATTTTGTAATATGTTCGTAACCTACTAGTGATGATGTACCGTCATACCAAATTTCTCTTTTCTATCCGCAGCCGCTTAGGCTGTCTTTTCTATACAACAATGGGTTTGGCGGCCATTTTGGATCCAAGATGGCGACTTCTACAATATTTTGTAATATGTGCTCAATCTACTAGTGATGATTACCTTCATACCAAATTTTGTTTTTTCTAGTTCAAGCCGTTTAGCCTGGCTATTGGCTACTAAAACCTTGCAAAATACTTCCGTTTTTTAGGTGACATACTAGTCCTGCAGACTGAAATTTTTCAATCTCAAGAACGGAAACAGCATACATTTTACTGTACAATACCTTTTGCATACAATAAGAGATTACTGAATTCTTACTTAATATTGTTGTGAGCAACCAATATTTCTTTCACAATTGTAATATAATGGCACTTCGAAAAAGTACACAAAGAAGATTTTATCCTAGAAAAATACTCATCAGCTTACAACCTTATTGCATTACAGTTTAGAAAACGAATAACTAAACCATATTCGTACCTCACCTGTTAATGTAATCATAAAGAAATCCTGCCCACTGCAATGTAGCAATCACTAGGTCTGTGGAGCACCACCTTTCTTTAATTTCCCTTTATTGGAATTTTGACCTGACACCTCTTCAGTTTCATTTTGTCTTGTCAGTCCACTTTGTCTTCCTTCTTAGGAGGGGGAGGGGTAAGACCATTTAGGAAAGACCTTATATGATTTATTGCTTGGTACATCCCACCTATTTCCAAGCATAGTTTTTACTTCATACTCGCTCTTCGCTGTTTATAGCTGATATAGCTAAAAGCAAGTAACACTCATTTCGGACATAAATAATAAAGAAATGTTAAATGTTAACTTTTTGTAAAGTGTTACAGCAGATGAAAAGCACTAATATGTCTTGACTTCATTTTAGCAATCATTAGCAAATCGTCAATATACATTTTCTTAACCTCTTTCCGCTCCACAGCCAAATCATCAACGAGGTGAGTCGATCATAGAAATTGATGACCGAACGATGTTTTACAGTCTGTTTAGAACATAAAATAATAATTCGTTAGAGGCAGTGGTGATCGGCAATATGACAAAAATTCCCAATGGCAAGATAAAAATAAATAGTCTATTAAAGCAGCCCTCTCTACTGTGGACATATATTGAGCTCAGTGTCTTGAGGTGGACACCACTAAACAATCCGGATTCAAGTCCGGCAAGAGGCAGAAATCTTACATCCGCTGACACTGAGGCAGACTAGGAGAAGCAAAAGTTTCAGTAAATAAGTTCTCATCGAAATAAAAAAAAAAGTTTAGTCTTGTTGTAACAAAAACTTCACAAGAACTAAACCAAAGAACTGACGACATTCTGCATGACGTCACAGATAAAGTACACATTATGGTGGCAAAACTGTTATAATAATGTGAACCCACAACTTGAATAAAAACTGGATCTACACATCGAAATATGTAGAAAATAACTTTCTACATTGAACCCACAAAAACGGACTTCTAAACAAAACAAAATTTTCAGCTCTCACGGAGAGGGAAGACAAAACTTATAAACAAAAATTTAAAACAACAAAAGCATCCCACAGCTTTCAGGAGAAACAGAACTTGCTGTTGGCCAAACGAAATTCAACTTCCAAAACACGTAATACACGACAATGACTCACCTTCGAAAGTGAAATGTTCTCAAACCCAAACAAAAACTAGAACTTCAAACTCTCTTACAAAATAATATGAAGAAAACACTCTAATCTCATCTACTTGGTAATTCTGGCACTTGCAACATATAGGCCTTCGGCTCCCTAAGATATAAAACAAAGACTGTCCACCAATACATCTAGTTAGAAATATAAAAACGGATAGAGCTAAAATTGATCCGCTTAGGCAGTACACTGTCAATATTGATAGAAAATAATTTTTGGTATACTCAGCCCCAAAAGTTACAATACATAAGAAAAAAAAAGAGGAAAGAATAGCTATTACAAAAAATTAAACAAGACTTCTCTATATAGGACTTGGATGACGCAAGTTGTCCCATCCTCTGATAATTCTACAAATCAAACTTGGCCATATCCCGAGCCAAACGACTCAGAAATGACAAGGGAAAAAAAGGAAGCCTACTTTTCCGGGTTCGAATCCCGGCAGGGATATGGATGTTAGTGGATTTTAACTAGATGTAAAGGGTCGAATCGTGACGGGCCGAAGTTAAAAATTACTAGACTAGCCCATATAAAATAAAGTCTACAAAGTTCTTTTCCAACAAGAAACAAAGTACTGATTGTGAATACTTAGGCTATACAATAACAAGATTAATTGCCATTAATAATAATAAACGTAAGATTACATTGGTAAAGTCGAGCACAAAAGACGTGCAGGCATTAACGAACCAGAAAACAAGGAAATATCAAGTATAGGCCCCAGAGTTAGACTTCACACAGCAGGACTCTGAACCAAAAACAAGATAATATAAGCTAAAAACCGCAGAGCACAAAACGTTATACGACAATTGGCCTCACTAAAAGGGAAGTAAATTGGTACTTACACAAGCTAAGGGAGTGCAATATCATAAAATTAAGAACCCAAATTCAAATACGAACTGTCATGGTTCTGGAAGGGCCGGGCTTCATGTCTCATGCCAGACTAACAATGACACGGCGCCAAAATGTACATCCACTTTGCAGCTAAACACATTTGGGGCGAAAGTACATCGAAAATAAAGGGGCACGTGACCCGGCATTCGTCCATATAGGTCCACGTTAACGTAGAAAAAAATATCATTGTCTAGAATAGTTTTTTTTTTTTTTGCCTGCATACATTATCGATATTTTCACTTATAGGAGAAACGCATCACGTTGGCAAGGCGAAAGTAAGTTAAAAATAAGCCGATACGTATTTCGGCGTTTGCTCCAACATTGCTATTTACAAGAGGAAAACTGAACGATTGCTGTAAAGTGGACCTTGCGCTAATGAAGCTTCCCTTGCGAGGTGTGCAACTACTGCTCACTTGCTCTCTCCCGGCAACCGTTACTCCAGTGTAGACTCTATGTTGTAAACGGGTGTTCTACGACGCGAAGTTTGTTTTTGCCTACACTGGTATGTGGCACAAGTAAAGCGAGGTTAGTACGAATAGTAGAAATACAGTATATACATCGCAATATCGCACGAAGCACGCGCATTCCAACCTGGATGCTCGAAGAAAGAAAGTGGTATATACAATGTTCGAAGTGGAGAAGAAACAGAGACGGTATGTTTTCCTAATATTTGTCTATAGCATGTGTTTCAGTAACTGTATGCGTTTAGCTCGCAAAAACCAGAGCCGGTATGCCATACCGGTGCATACCGCCTCACTTCGACCACTGGGTATATATATATATATTAACCAAGAGAAGAGATGTATAACTGGAGCTGCGAAGTATTTTGCAGGTAAGTTGCTAAGGTGAAATTTCACTACAGGGAAAATGGGACACGGTGGGTAAAATGTAAACAGAAATTTCTGGCTGCGCTGAAACATGATGCATCTGCTACGTGAAGTACCAAGGCCAAAAGCATCGGTATAAGTTCAAGACCAAAACCTGATATGCCAGATCAAGACCAGGATAGAATATGCAAGTCCAAGACCATATTAGTCTTGGTCTTGATCCTGTTTTGCTCATTATTACTGTTTCGTAGTCTTCTTAAATAATATCTTCATAAAAATTACTTGAAAGCAGCGTGGGCAAATTTGACCCCTCTTTTTGGTATTTCACGTAGCAGATGCGAGAAAGGTGTTTCTAGTGTTAAACATCATGTTTCGCCGCAGCCAGCAATGTGTATGTACATTTTACCCACCACTTTCTTTCTTCGAGCATCCTGGTTGGGATGCGCGTGCTTCGTACGACATGATGATGTATGTAGACTATGTACTGTATTTCTACTATCCGTACTAACCTCGCTTTACTTATGCCACATACCAGTGTAGGCAAAAGCAAACTTCGCGTACTAGAACACCCGTTTACAACATAGGGTCTACACTGGGGTAACGGTTGCCGGTAGAGAACAAGCGAGCAGTATTTGCACACATCGCAAGGGAAGGTTCATAAGCGCAAGGGCCACCTTACAGAAATCGTTCAGTTTTCCTGTTGTAAATAGTAATGTTGGAGCAAACGCCGAAATATGTATCGGCTTATTTTCAATTTACTTTCACCTTGACAACGTGACGCGTTTCTCCTGTAAGTTAAAATATAGATAATCCATGCAGCCTCATGAGGAAAATTCGGCGAGCCTCCGGTGGCCCGCCTTCATGGTTGGTGGGCCACCGGAGGCCCGCCGAGTTTTGCTCGAGGGGAGGCTAAACCCTCTATTCTAGACAATAATATTTTTTTTTCTACGTTAACGTGGGCCTATATGGACGAATGCCAGGACATGTGTCCCTTTATTTTCGATGTATTGACTCAATAATTTTAACAATTCTAATTTCTTACTTACAATGTGTTGTTCCTCTTTGAATTTAAATTTTATTTATGGCCTTTATTCATCTAAGGCTAAAGTCAGAATAGGGGAGCGGAAAGGATTCGGGAAGGTGTTGGCCAGGACCTATGTCGAAGGTGCCATCCCAGGATTTGTTGTATTAATAAATAACGTTCTTAAAGTTATTCAATTTCTATTTCACTTTTCCATAATTTTATCATTTGAATCAAAATATCTGTGTTATTGTGGCGCGGCACGGGACAGGCAAGCAATTTCGCGGCATAGTAGTGTGATGTTTGACAGGCGCCGCACAGGGTTTCTCGGCGATCCAATTGTAACTCCGTGCAGACGCAATGCAGAATTATTTTTGAGCGGTACTGATATGAAAGGAAATAAGTATATAGATACAGAACACGAAGATAAACACCCGACTTAAACACGCACTAGCAAGAGTAAAAACACTTCTTAAAATCTTTTTCTCATTTTCGATTTTTTGTATGAGGTCGGTGCCAAATGAATGAATTAACAGGCAATTAAAACTCACTAACCTATATATTGCGTAGCACGTTACAAGTAGTTTGTTTTAGTTATAAATTTGGTTCCGAACTCCTAGAAAAGCGATTTTTTTAAAAATAGTATTTTTCTTTACTTTTCAGTGTGTTTTTATGTCAGTTTAACTTGTCTTTTTAAATAAGTTTTTCTTTTTTTTTTACATTTTTGTGCGTTTATATTCTCAAATTCAATGGGGCAATTGTTTCTCCCTGCTTCTAAATGACGCTTCTGCTTCAAATTCGCATTTCAAATACTTCGATTGTTCGGTATAACTGAATAATTACATATTCGTTGGTGTGAGGTAGCCCTATCCTTCATCAACCAATTAAGAAATTTGCAAAGAAATTGGAAGAAGAAACGTATAGGACTCGTAATTTCGTTCTCTAGCCAGTCAAAGTTCACTGTTTGCTAAGTAATAATCTGAAAATGAGATATCAAATAAACGCGGGAAAAGCTCTGCGCTTCGTATAACTACTTGAATATGAGGAAAGTTCAATCTGTTATCAAACTTTTCTCTACGATTGAATCGCTTCAAGAAGTGAAAAAGAAACCTGCTTTTTGCTAATTTGAAAACAAATGTAAGAATGTATTTTAAAATATTCTACTAGTCCTACGTAATACTATTCTCATGGTAATTTTATGAGGAAATGCGTAGATTACATTTTATGTGGAACCTAGATTTTGGAAAATTGTAGATTGCCTTTTCGAAATGACCGATTTTATTTCTTTAAATAACAGCGTCTAATCTTCCAAGATTTTATTTTTGCTCTACTACTTAGAATACGGAACAGGAAATATGTCTCTTTCAATACATCTGAGCATCAAAGCAAAGCCAGAATTTCTACGTCTGATCAGATGAACAAAGAAAGCAGTTCCTTGAAATATTTTAGTAGTGTTTTGTTCAGTACCACAAAGTCAAGTTTCAATTAACCAGTGAAAAAAAGAGATTGAGATCACTGACGAAGCAACATGTCTGAGAGATTTTGTACTTCGGCGAGTACTATTTCGAAGCAAGGTAATGACCAAGACATTAGTTTAGACATCATCACAGCGTTTGTCTGGTGAAACAGAAAGAAAAAAAAAACTACAGGAAACCTAAGTCAGGGTGGATAGCAGGACTCGAACCTGCTTGCCTTCCCGGAACAGTTCCGAACTGTAACAACTGAACCACGAGAGCCGGGTGTGTAGATGATGCAGTCACAGGACAAGCGTAATTTAACACAATAAACTTGCAACAGGAGAGGTTTCGGTCCAGTATTTTTTCCCTGTCTATGCACGAGAACAGATACAGAAATCTGTATACTTTGTGTAATTCTGAAACTGTGATGCCCAGATTCATAACACAGATGATCATGATTATCGTGTCTGGTTCAAAAATGTAGTTTCTTGCTTGTATTTCACAACAATGTCATACGAAAATTCGCACGCACTGTGAGAGAAAATTATAGGCTTCAGACATGTGCTTGGGAATAGAGGCAGTGACCGTGCTCTTTACGTAGCCTTGCGAAGTTATTGTTTACAAATTATTTTGAGATATAGTTTTTTTCTCTCTTCTTCTCTTAAATACTAACATTGTTACTACTTAAAGAATTCTTAGCATTGAGCTGTAACATACGAAAATATTTTGTTGTTTCTAATACTGTCAGAGCGCTTATTTAGCACACAACAACTTTTAACTTGTTATGTCATACATTGAAGAATTTTGGTCCCAAAATGAACTATCCTAGTTAATTACAACATACTCTACTCGTAAAGTGTTCAGGAAGCGTTTCAACGTAATTTTAAGGCCTAAATACGTAAGAAGCATTCAAAACTTATCTTCAGAATTACATGAGTCAACACCTCTTCGGCAAGTGAGTTGAACTTCTTGAGCACAATTTGAGAAAATACATGTACAGAAAATGTAAACTAGGTTGTTGTTTTTTTTTTTTACAGTGTAGGTAATTACATAATTATATGAAAGAAGTTAATCGAACTATACTAACAAAGTTTGTCATTATAATCAATGAACAATTTTAAAGAGTCGCGATCGTATATATATATATATATCATTCTTTCGTTTATAAAGAAAAGGAGTTAAAATAAATGTATTCTCTAAAATTATTGTCACTATCTTTCAGTTCATAATCATCGATTTTCTTACAATTTTTGTCACTTGTATGTAGGTTTTAAGTCTCCAAAATTTACAGTACTCTTACTTTTGTTAGATATTAGTAAACCAATTATGAATTACACAGTTCATGTTAAGCTAAACTTCACCTGATGAAAAGAAACTAGGTATAGTCCATAAATAATAAAGAATGCGGAATGGAGACGTAAACCTTAGTAAAAGTTTGTGTTTATGTTACTTATTATAGGTGTGTGATACATGCAGACAGGCTCAGAAAAGAGAATCAGAAGAGAACAAAGAAAGCAAGCCAAGTATTGGACGTACGAAACCGCAAAACCTTCTTGTTGTTATTTATGTTTCAAAAGTGAAAAGAAAGACGCAAATCCATTCAAACGTTGAGTCATGACTCTTACAATACTTTGACTTCGGACACTCCGCTCTCTGCTGTAAGTTGTGTTGTTATCAACAGCAGCGAGACAGAACTTCAACACCTAGACTACACGAAACAGAAACTGCGAGAAATACAACTGTAGAATCAAGGTCAGTTTAAATATGATAACGATAGTTGTCCAGATAGTGTTCCTATGTATGTGAACAAGTAACCTGTGAACCGTCCAGTTCTTTGACGGAGTGACTTCAGACATACCAAGAACATATGAGCAACGGCTGCAAGGCCGGAATTGCCAGCGCTATCATGATGTTCAGCTCCAAAGTGATGTTAGTGACTTTAGAGGAAGGCAAGAAAAGATATAACAAATGCCCAAAAGGACGATCTCCAACAAAATTAAAGGAAAAAACATTAGAAGAATGTCAGCAGACAGTCGTCCCTGTAATGAGGAGGAGCCACTAGTCGAAGCGCTACTTCTGTGTGTTGATTGGGCTTTCCATTCAGATTCATAGTCCAATTTGTCGTGCAGATTTTTGGATAAATGAAATAAGCAAATCATTAGATTTAAGAACAAGTTTCCGGGAGAATATTGGGTGAATGAACAAGTTTAATCATTGACGCAAAGGCGTGAGTCTGCGATTTTGCAAAACTTTGGTGAACTTTATTCTTAACTTTTACTTCGTCTCGTCACGATTGTATAAGTGCAATGATTGATAAAATCCACAAATATTCACGCTTCAGACGGAATTCGAACCCGCAGTCTTGGAAACGCTGGCCCAACGTCTGAAACCACACGACTACCTCGGTCGGCTCTGCGATTTGGTGAAACTATTAAAAGAGAGAAACCTTCAGTCGGCAAGAACACCATCCTCCATCAATCACTAATATATCGAATTGAAAGTGTATGTAGAGGGAACTGAATTCTATTTGTGGCCTCTAGGCATCTAAATCTTAGGCTGTATGTACAGGGAGTTCCAGCTTTCAAATTATAACTACAAGATAGTGTTCATAGACGATCCAGAGTAAGTCAAGTACTTGTTTGGAGATGCACGTTCTGTTTGACATTGATATACTTTTATTGTAATTAAATAAAGTTAACCATTCCAACATGACAATAGAGCCTTTTCTTTCGGTCGCAACTGATTTTGCCGTACTCATGAAAAAAAAAGGACTTAAAATGCTTACTGTACTTAACCGTGAATATCAAGGGTGTAATAGCATGTATTTAAAAGCATAGCATTCTGAAGTACGAGAGGGGTGCTTTAAAAACTACAAGAAATGCTTGAAATCACTCTCTGCTACGAATCCAACTTACTTTCGCTATAAACTCTTCCATCCTGACCAAAATGTGACCTAAATTTGTTTACAGTTAAATAGAAGACATATTTACGGTATTTCAATTCAGAAAGTGTTCTTTGTGATTGTCAAGATACTGAAACAGGTAAGAAGATTCCACGACGGTTTTTCAAAATTATTATGTAGACGTAAAAGGTAGGCCTATACTTTGAAACAAAGTGAATCCGTATCATTGAAGCTTTTGGAGTCGCCTCAGAGCCGCTCTATCCTGTGGACAAACATTCAATAAAAAGAAACATTGCAATGTTTTAACCAACGACATCATCTATCACTAGTGCAATTATTTCAGAGGGGATAAATATCACCACTGGAGCCAACTTATTTGGTGTAGTGTAACTTTTACATGGGATATAGAGAAGGACTAAGTGTGTTTAAATCTACCGTCTTGCTTATAGTTGTTTTCCCAGCTTTCTTCCTGAAGCACATTTAGACAATGACACTCTTCAGAATGACATTCGGTCTGAGAGATAGATGCCTGAAGGACATAAATCCAAATTTAAATTAAACCAGAATGATGTTAAACCGGTCAACCTGTGACCCAAAGTTTTCTCATTCCCCTATGGGGGTCCTTCACATATTACGTAACGCTATTTTTGACCAATTTTTACCCCCTCCCCCTTGTCACACTTCGTAACCCAAAGCCGAACCCCTCTCCCCCTTTGTTACGTATCGCTTTTTGATTTTTGTTTCTTCACCAATTTTGCTTTTTTTGGAGGTTATTTTAAGAGTTTGCGCTCGTTAACGCTCGCCCCAGCTCAATAAGTTGTTTTTAAATAATAGCTAATAGCTGGTAACAGTACACTTTAAAAATAATAAACAAGGAAAATGGATTTTCCTTAATAAAGAAGCTTAAGAAAGTAGATTTCTTCTTAGTAGCTGTTTTCTATTCTTGCCGACACCATTTCCTCGAGTTCTTTATCACCTTTGGCTTTAGTTTTAAAATTACGCAACACTTCATTCACTAAGATTTATACTTTTTGTGAAGTTTTATTTGTTTGAGATTTTTTACTTTCAAATAACTTTTGACACAGCTGGGATTTGCTGGACATTATAGCGCTAGTTTAAGTATGACTTAGACAATAAGTCAGTTCAAAAACGGATCTATACTTTAATAGATCTAAACAGTACTTAATAGAACACAGTTCTTTGATTTAAAGCATCACAATCAAGGACACAAAATGGGCTACTGGTGCCTACGCCCTACACGCTATTACCGTCCTATCGATTAGTGTTTAATTGTTGCAAATAATCTGAAGAATAAACCAGATCTCTCTCTCTCTCTCACACACACACACACATCTTTTCCTTATGGGAAAACGTACAGCACTAAATATAAAAGCAGCAACAGATTCCTTGATCTTTTGTATGAGAGTGGCGTGGCTTCGAAGAGATGTCGGCTCGAAAAAATATATTTTATGTATTTTTAATGGTTTTATAAGGATTATTTTTTTTGCAGATTTTTTAAATCGGTAGAAACCAAAAATAAGACACGTGACCGGGCTTCTTACGTAACACATGCACTGTAAATACAAGTTCGAAAGCACCGTTTGCCACGCCTTCGTAGACGACTGGTCAAGACGTCGGCTTCTTGAGTGAAAGATTGCGTAAATAATCAGACAGGCAAGAGAATCAGAAGAGAACAAAGAAAGTAAGCCAAAAACTGGACGTACGAATCCGCAAAACCTTCTTGTTAGCAAAAGATGCTAACCTAACCTAAACATAAATTTAAGTGTGTTTTTTGGTAGTTTAGCTATATCTCGGTCGGATTTGCACATACGATGATCTCTTTTTTTTTTAATTGAAGATTTTTTTCAAGCTCTACAAGACGGAAATTGTTTCATTTATGTTGGCGCAAAATCCAAATTTTTAAAGAGGTTAGAAAATTTGAAATTTGAATTAAAAAAAAAAACTAAGACAACAGCTGGCTCGACAAAAATATGTTATGTATATTTAGTGGTTCTATAACCATGATTTTTTTTTAGATTTTTTGAAGTGATAGAACATATCCAAAAATAAGACACGTGACCGGGCTTCTTACGTAACACATGCTCTGTAAATACAAGTTCGAAAGGACCGTTTTCCAGGTCGCCTTCGTGGCCGGCTGGTCAAGACGTCGGCTTCTTGAGTGAAAGGTTCCGGGTTCAAGTGCTGTCCGGCACAGAACTTTTTCTTTTTCTTCTTTCTAAAAATATTTTGATATGTTCATATTTCTTATTAAATATTTGCTAGAATGTATATAAATGACAGGGCCTGACCCAAACATAAGTGACTCGCTTAACCGTTTGACCCGGTCTGGAAAATCTATTTAACTGGGTATTTCGGCGTTGTATTTTTCGTGTTCTCCGGGTAATATCTCCGATCCTGGTCACCCCTGCAAGAAACACTGTTCAAACGCAATTAAATAATTAATAACTCTCCTTCAACCTCCGGGTTATCAGATCTAAATCGAATCACCGCGTCCGAATGGGTTCGAATCTTAAACCTGATGACACAGTCCAAAACCTGACCAGCATCCCCCGACAACCGCGGTGACCCGTTTCAGCTCTGCCGTGTTCATTCCATCAGTGCGAATTGTTATAAACACTAGTTCACTAATGTTGTAATTATTAGAACGTTATATTCGCAACAGGTGGAATATAGAGTGGCATGTCCAGAATAGATAAATTTTCAGATATGTGTAGAAAATGCACCCATTTTCACGAGAATCATTCTCTTTTATTAGTTTGGCACAAAATTCGTTTCCATCATATAATTTATCAACATACTATTAAATGTGTTTTTTTTTTCACGTTTGAAATGTGGAACATCGTAATGTCTGCTATGCCTATAATGAACATGCTAATTTTCCATTTGACAATATTGTAACTTTTCATTTTGATATAGTTTGGATATGTAATCTTGGCTCTTTCTGACAGAAATTAAGCAGAAATATTATCATTTATTCATTTTCTTTGTATGTTCAATTTACATTAGTAGTCTGGAATGAAAGATATGGCCTACGGTATCTACTGTGTTTGTTACAAGCAGTGATTCCGCCAGACCACGGCCCCAGTGGGGGGGGGGGGCAGGCCCAAATTCTCGAGACCACCCTCCAACTTTAACTTTTGGTGGACAAAAGTTGATAAAAACATTGCAAAACTACCAATTTTGACTTCACATCCCCCAATCTGAAAATCCTGGTGGAATCCCTGATTACAACGTATTCCGAACCAGTACGTTCAATGAGCCCCACCGACTTTGCAACCGAATCCTGCGCAAACAAAGCATGTGTGTTACACTTTTGACATTATCGTAGATGTGTCTCAAAACTCTGCACTTCCACTCGAAATAATGAATATTTAATCTGACCACCAAGTTTGGTGTCCATTTTGAAAGTGACTTAATGAAATTTTCAAGCACCCTTTATATATTCGAATAGCCCTGAAAATAATATAAAATCCAAAAGTCACTTCTATCTTGCTGTTAGATTTGTGGGAACTGAACTTTATAATGTTAGGTTCTTTTTTACTACGTGTAAATTCCATATTTTTATCTGTACTCCCTCTTCTTCTTCTCTCCCCTTTTCTCTCTCTCTCATTTCTCTGCCTCTATGTAACATATACCCATCGGTTACAATTTTTCATTGTGTGTGTTTAATTTTCTCCCACCATCAACTTATGTACATTGATTCATCTCGCTTTTATTCTTTCATCTTATCGATACTAATACATGTCTATTTTTTTTAATATGAGCTAATGATGTTTGCTGATTTTAGTATGGGCGAGACGAAGGAAGGAGAAAGAGGGGGGTCTGTTTACCAGACACGATTATGGGATAAAAAGGTGCCATTTTTGTTGCCTAGCTGCACGGCGTTCGCTGCCGTAATTTTTTTGATGCGAAGTGTACAAACCGAAGACAAGTCTACGGGTATCGCGAATTCCGGGGAGCAAAAGGAAAGAAAACATAGTTCTTCCACTGGAAGTCATGGTGACTTTTCAGTTTTAAAGAGTTCTAATCAGCACATCCATTTTACATGGCCGACAACCATTCTGCATTTTGCTGCGTTGCGTAGGTTGATGTATTTGATTTGTATTTGAACTGAAATGTATTTGATTTTACTCAGTTATGTGTCAGTTGTTTTTGTGAACAGATCAAACATTTGCAATATCAAGATGGATATCGTTACTCAGCCACTTGCCCTTCTCACGGTAGATGGGCGTGGTGAGAGACTGAAAACAGGAGTAATATTGAACAAAAACTGGAGAAAAGTGGGAGATGTTTGATTCGCTTAGATAAATCACCACATAAGTCTATATAATTTTTCTAACAAGTAAACCTATCGATGCTTCAAAGCGCTTCTTTTTTTTTACCAAACTTGATAGAGGCAACGAAAACCCAGTGACCAAGTCATGAAAACTGTGTAGGTGGTTCCCAATACTAATTACTCGTGCATTGGGTTTTCATTGCTTGCATTGTTTTTAAAAATTATTATTTCTGAAAAAAAAAAAAAAAGTTTTGTAAACTTTTATGAACTTTTTATGAACAATTTTCATGAATGTAACGAAATACGAGAAATATTTCGTATGAACGGGAACTGATTTCTTTAATATATATCAGATACTTAGGCTTAAGGGAACCGACCGGGGTAGACGCCTAATGTCCAATCCATACGTTCACGTCGTGGGGCATGTTAGCACCCAAGCAACTGCTTGGCGAACGAACATGGATGGGTTGCTCACCAACCCGCATTAGCAGACAGCGTGGTGAGTCAAATGTAAGCATCCCTCCTTTCTTTACACATGATGGTACAAGTAAGGAAACAGCATCGGAGGACTTCATTGCCCGGAGGACGGAATGCAGCTGGCAAAGGCAGCGGTCAGTCCTGCAGGAAGTCAGAGGGTCAAAGTGCCCGGGTTTGGACTGTAGACTCCCAGGACACCGACACGACAACTAGAACGGACCTATACGTGGCGACTCTCAACTGTCAGTCACTTGCAGGAGAGGATAAATTAGAAGAAATTCAGAATGAACTAACAAGGATTAAGTGGGACATCATAGGACTATCAGAAGTGTGGAGGAAGAATGAAGAACAGTTGGAACTATCGTCGGGACACACGTTCTACTTTAAAAGAACAGAAAATGGAAAACCGATAGGCGTTGGCTTTATAATTAATAAAGACCTGAAGTCACGGATCACGAAATTGAAGGAATTCCAGATAGAATCGCACTGGTAGTAGTAAAGATAAACAGATACAATATGGAAATTATACAAGTGTATGCTCCAAGAACCTCACACCCGGAGGAGGAAATCGAAGACCTATACGAGGATATACAGAAGATTTTGGATAGTATCAAATCGCATTACAAAATTGTAATGGGAGACTTCAATGCGAAAGTAGGAACCAAGCAGAGCAGTGACACGAAAGTTGGAAACCTTGGATTTGGCAAAAGAAACATGAGAGGAGAGAAGTTAGTGGAATTCTCAGAAGCCAACATACTGATCATTTCCAAGACATTTTTCAAGAAACCACCCCAGAGGAAGTGGACATGGAGAGGCCCAAATGGGACCAAAAACGAAATAGACTACGTTCTATCGAATAACAGGGAAATTCTGCAAGACGTGTCTGTTCTGAACAGTTTCAAAGTCTCGAGTGATCATAGGATGGTGAGATGTAAGCTGCAACTAAATACTAGACTTGAGAGAAAGAAGCTTATCAGAGGAAAACCGTCAATTTTAGATTTGGAAAATCTAGGGAAAAACAGAGAGAGATTCGAGATAGAACTGAGCAACAGATTTAGCGCCTTGGAAGAGTTAGAGGATGAAGAAGACATCAATAGCAGAAATAAAATACTAACCGAGATAATAAGAGAGACAGCCAAAGAAATAGGAGGTACCAGAAAGAAAAAAGAGAGCAAAGTCTCAGAAGAAACTAAACTCTTGATGAAGAAAAGAAGGGAAATGAAAGAAGAGGAAAATGACATAAAGAGGATTGAATACATAGATCTAGATAAAATCGTAAGGAAGAAAATAAGAGAGGATGTACGAAGATATAACGAAAATCTTGTTAGAAATACAATCGAGGAAAACAAGAGCTTGAAGAAAACCAAATAACAGCTCATGATAGAGAAAAAGGAAATAACTGCAGTTAAAAGACCAGACGGGACCGTAACACGAAATAAGGAAGAAATTATAAAAATATTTGAAAATTTCTACAGAGAATTGTACTACTCCGAAGAAGAGCTGCAAATGAAGACTCAGAATAAAATGATGTAGATGTCCCAGATGTAATGAAAGAAGTGGATAAAGTACTTCGAGGGATGAAGAACGGAAAATCGCCAGGAGAAAATGGACTCACAGCAGAGATGTTTAAATGGAGAGGTGAAAAGATAAAAGAGGAACTTGCGAAATTATTCTCAATGTGCCTGAGGAAGAGAGAAATACTCTCAAGTTGGAATAATGCTGTTATAATTTTGTTGTACAAGAAAGGGGACAAAGAACGCGTCAAAACCTACAGACCAATTAGTTTACTGTCAGTTCTATACAAAATATTCACCAAAGTTATTTTGAATCGTATTGAACGGGACTTGGATTTTAACCAGGGAAGGGAACAAGCCGGATTTCATCGTGGATTTAGCACAATGGACCACATACAAACAATGAATGAAGTTATGGAAAGGAGTAGTGAATATGAACTTCCCCTATGTTTGGGATTCGTAGATTTTGAAAAATGTTTCGGTTCGGTCTCCTTGTCAGCAGTACTTAAATCACTTGAACATCAAGGCATCGAAAATGCATACATCAAGCTACTAGACTGTATTACATTTATTCGACTGCCGCATCTGTCATTAGACTACATCAAAAAAGTGACAATTTTAAATTTGGGAAAGGGGTAAAGCAAGGAGATTCAATTTCTCCAAAACTGTTTTCTGCGGTCGTGGAGAGAGTGTTCCAAAATTTAAACTGGGATGAAGTTGGAATAAAAATTAATGGCGAATATCTTCATTACCTACGGTTCGCTGATGATATAGTCCTGTTTGCTTCAAGTGCAGAAGAACTACAAACCAGAATGGCAGAACTGAGTAATGAGAGTTCGAAAATAGGCCTTAAAATGAATTTAAGTAAAACAAAAGTCATATATACAATCAACATGCTGCAAAGAGGGAAATAAAGATTAGCGGAGAGACAATAGGCATAGTTGATGAGTATGTTTACCTAAACCAGCTCAAAACATCGAATGCCAAGTTGACTGATGAAATAAATAGAAGATGTAAAATGACGTGGAGTTCGTTTGGAAGACTACACTTTATTTTCAAAAGCAAACTACCAATGTGTCTGAAGCGTAAAGTTTAGAATCAATGTGTCTTACCCGTAATGATGTACGGCTGTGAAACTTGGACATTGAATGCGCAAACCACTCAAAGATTGAGAGTCACACAAAGAGCAATGGAGAGATGCATGCTAGGAATAACCAGTAGGGACAGGAAGATAAGTGAATGGATTCGCGCACAAACAAAGGTAGAGGATGTATTGCAAGATGGGTAGATGAAATCAAGCGTTCAAGGGGGAGGATATATATATATAATCAGTGTTTGGATGGGTGACTGTTTCAGCACTCCAGATGGTGTTGCCTGTGCGGCGTCCACCCAGCGTCGTGAGGCCAATTGGGGAGCTACCTGAATAAAGAGGTAGCGATCACAGTTGAGGGCTTCGGCTCTCCTCTCCCAACACGTCTGGTTAGCGTGGGAGCAGTAGACCACCTCCTCCCTATGGGAGAGGCCTCATCCAATAGTGGATTGAATATGGCTGTGAATTATTATTATTACATATATGAATTCAATCATACAATAGGAAGTAAATTTGACACGCGATTGTTCGTTGCGAAGTACAATTACTGTAGTTTGTATTGTGTTATCAGTCACGGAATAATAAATTTCAAAAGTACTTCAGCGCGTGTCCTGAAGTATTGATTTTTATAGTTCATATTTTTTTCTGCTCAGCACAAATATGCAAAATTGAAATTTATTATTCCAACCTTGTCCCTGAGACACACACAACGAAGGCACTGTTATGTCAGGTACGGAATGGCCATTTCAGCGGAACGTGCCTCCAAAGGTTTCGAGTATATTTCCCCTTGTGTGTTACACAGTACTGTACATTCATTCTACTTTGTAAGTAGGGCAACGGGGTTTATCGATAAATCGATCGATAGACATTTGGCAATACCAAAATATCTACATCATTAATAACGAAATTCGATATGACTTATGCTCGCTTTTCGACGATTTCTTGAGTTCAATGACAATCAATGTCTAACGATTGTCCGATATCAGACATATTTCATTCCTACCCAGAAGGAATTGTTCGCAGCAGCTCACTTTTGATTTCTTCTGTTCCGTGCTTTGTGCTCCAAAGCAAAACACCAGTACTTGTAGCACTAAATAAGCATCGAGTGTAGTGGCTTAGTATATGCGTGCTTAACTACTTACCACATAATCGGAAGGTCCTGAAAGCGAATCCCAGGACCGGATGACAGAGATTTCCTATGGTTTCATACAGTACGTCTTGTTAATGCGAGGAAGGTACCTTACCCTCATTCGTTGTTCTGCGAGCGATGAAAAGGTATATGACGTGACGGTCTACAACTTCAAAGCAAAATCATACTACTTTTTTTTTATTTCTGTAACAACGGTGCAAATTGAAGTATGAAGGAAATGAATATTTTGTCCAGAAAATGTATCTACAATATAAACAATCATTTTGTGATATAATAGGAAATACTGTAAGATTTGTAGTCGCGTAGCTAATCATTTTATTTAAGTTTCAACTAAATTCTTATTGATCAAGAAACTGTAAACTTAGTGTAATCAATTTTGTGGAAACAGAGGTACAGTATTTAAAATAGACCTTTAAAGACATCCACTATTCAATTCAAGAACCACACCGCATGATCAAATTACTGTGTCATAAGTTTCCTTAATCTGTCTTCAAAAGCACAGGATCTGTTAAACAGAAGTTAAACAAAAATGAATAATTGTTTCGAATTCAGGTAAATTAGTACGGAGCTTTCAGTATAATGGTTTAGTATTTCTTTACTGAAGAGCTCTATAACGGTGAAGACAGTGTTACAACACTAAACGAAATTTCAAGTAATTGAGATAATATATTTGAGAAGTTTGTTGTCTGTAAATTGAACATAAATAGATGGATGATTTGTACTCGTGACTTTCTACAAATGGCTATTAAACGAAACATTATTTATTAAAGTAACACCATTGATGTCAAGAAATAAAGGACTGTTTTTCTTCATGTATTCTACACATTATTTATTCAGCTTTGCATGTTATGGACATAAGTAATCTTGAATTGATTTCGTGGAATAATTAAAACGATAATTAAAATTTCAAGTTAGATCAGAAGTACTTTTATTAATTAAATTATTGTCGGATATACCAGTGGTGTAGCCAGAGGCGAAGAGAACAAGTTTCTTTCAAATTACGTGACAAAGAATAAAAAGTATTTATTCTGTGGACAATGATGAGTATTCTGTGTGGAGGCTGGTTTGTGTTGAACAATATGTTTTAAAATCTTTCATCGGATGAAACTATGTTCACGTCCCAAAGAAGAGTACAGTTTTAAACAGATTTCTAACCACTTGAGTCTCCACCGAGGATCGAACCAGTAAGCAGTTGATTATAAGTCGGTGATATTGAAACTACATTTCAAACCTTCCTATTGGACCTGAGTCTACAGTAACATACAAGGCCTAATTTTGTACGGCAGAGAAGAAAAGGGAAAATAGACGGCCATGGCTTCAGTTTTTTAACATACCATTCCAGCATTCGCTTGGTGTTTCTAAAGGAAACATAAATCAAAATGACTGAAGTAAGCATGATTTGAAGTGCAGTTCCTCTGCAGTGCCGGTCTGTAACTGGCAATCTTCGTCATTTCACCATTTGATAGGATATCTAAAATACACCATTCAACTTGTGCTATCACGGCATGAAATATCTTTTACACTACTGACATAATGTTCTTTTTTTATTTGCACAAAATTACATATAATTATTCCGCGTTAGGGGCCGCTGTCGCACAATGGTTAGCGCGCTCACCTCTGGCGCTTGGGGTCATCAGTTCAAAGCCTGCTCGCGCCATGTGGATTTTATGGTGGACACGGTGTAAGTGAGTTTTCTCGGGGTTCTCCCATTTCCTTCCACTTTTTTCATTCCACCAATCATTCCATTATCATCCATTCGGTCTGACCCAAAGTTGCCTAAAGGTCTTACTTACTCTATGGTTTACGGAATCCGCAAGTTCATCGCAGCAGTAACAAACATTCTCCATAGGGTTATATCCTGAGCAAGATCAAGCCAGTTTTCATCACAAACATTTTCTTATCGAAGATCCCTTCTTGTCCCCCCAACGTCATCTCGATCTTCCTAACGGTCTCTTTCCATTAGGTTTACCAAACACGACGGAATATAATCTTCTAAATAAAGAAATAAAAATTATTTTGCGTCTATTTCTAAAAGTTTTTGTGCAACAAATCTGTTTCCAGTTATACAGGTTAATTGTTGTTTAGACCCTTTATAACAGTAACGTAAATATAACGTATATTGTTATCTTGCATGATTGTTAAGAAATTCGGTTGTTACAGAAAATCTTTTGCAAGGTTTTACGACCTGAAGCACAGGGAAATATACACAAGAGAAGCATGGTTAGGTAATTAGCCAGTGAGTAATTGGATCACTCGGCCTCTAATTTTCAATTTTAAAATTATGTTAGTTTCAATTTTGTACTAGTGTTTCAGAATTCCGTAACGTCCCAAACTTTAACTTGGGATTTTGAAATCAACTGTTTGTAGGGTTACCACCCGTCCAGGATTGACCTGGACAGTCCTGGAATCGAGAGATTTGTCCGGGGTGCGGATTCTAAAGTTAAATGTCCGGGAATTTACTTTATCCTACAAATCTGTTCTTTATTCCGTTAGAATTGCTTCAGAATGACATTTTATCAAGTTTATAAAATGTTGTTTCTTTACTTCTCCACTACAGGAGCAGTGTATGAGGTACCGTAACACGCACGATTGTGAAGTGACCGGCTTTGACAATAATTTACAATAAATAATTAATTTATATAGGTTAGTAAGACTATGGCTTTCGTGTATAGTCTGATCTTTAGTCTCTAAAAGATAGATAATAGTAAATGTATTTACATCTAATAGTATGTGTGAAGCTATTGTGAGTAATGTACTAGTTCCTCACTCTGTTGGTTTTATGAAGACAGTAATGAAACTTCAGAAGCGATTCAGAACATGTTAGGGACGTGCTGTGAAATAACAAATTGCATATCAGTAAATTAACAGCATATACAGCATACAATTTAGGCGTTGATTATTTATAACATAAATTAGTTTTTCAGAATTTAAAAATATACATTTTAAATTCAATTGTTATGCCATCCATAACTAGTGATATTAATTTCCAGGGCAAATGTTTGGAGGAAAAATATTGGTCTATTTTTTTTTATCTTTTCTCAATTTTTGGCGCTAGTTTGGGAGGCAACAAACATTATTTGATTATTAATGTATTACTTAAAATGTTAGTTCTTGCTACAAATATGCATTTAGAATAACATCTTTATCGGAACACTCTGTGACGAAACTTACTTGCACGGCTATATATTCAATCGATTCCAGCTAGCAGCCAATGTCATATAATTAATCGATGGGAGAATATAATGCAATGGAAAATTTAAATTTCTTGTTACATTGAAATAATCTAATCATAAAAAATATTTTTCTAATACATTTTACGAGAACCCAAGTATAAAGTGTTTTGATGTTTTATGTAGGTATGAGAAATCTCTTTGAACTGTAAATATCTTAGAGTGAAGTAGGAGAATTGTGTGACTAATTACTAATAACTTATTTTGTAAGTTGTATGTTACAGTATATTCCAGGGCAATAATTAGAACTCTTTTATATGTAGAAGACAGATAAGAATGTAATCTTAAATGTATTTCAGGGAACTGGAATAGAACCAAATATAGAACGCTATTTTATGTTATAAAAATATGTATCATGCCAAGTGCGACTTATTGCATGTTACTCTGAATATATGCTATTCTAAATTGCATTATAATGTTAAGGGTAACCCATATTGTTCTGTTGCTTATTAGATAAATCATAAATATTCTAAATATTGAATTCAGAGTATTATGATCAAGAAATATATTTTGTATTTGAAACTACCTTTTATTTTCAGTAGTTCATGATTCCATTCTATTTGGTGATTTTATTTCTGTATTTTGTCATTCACTGCACCTGTAAATAGCAACATATATTTCCCTTTAATTGAGTTATATTTTAGCATTTTAAATTAAATTTTGTAGTAGATTGGTTTAAAGGAATTAAAAGGTGGGGTGTGGTCAGATTCGAGAGACAACTTCAAACAATGTTGACCACTTTAATATCGTTTAGTTAGATTTGTCAGTGACTCCAGTTCCCATGCCTTCAATCTCCAGCGATTGATTCACCTGATGCAATATAAGTTAGCAACCAATATTCCGACACGAACTCACGTTCAGTCATCAATAGCAATTAAATGTTATTCACCAGCAGTGTGGCTAACTGAGAAAAAGCAACCAGAGATGACCTCACAGGAAATCAGTTGGTAAAGACATCGAATACGAAGATCAATATTCAATCACGTTTCAGGAGCCCAATTTCATGTGAACGTAGAACATGTGTCCAACTCGAGAAAGTTGTCATTGATATCATCATACGCCAGATCGTCTCCAAGCGTCGATACTCGACAATCTATTTCTGTTATTGATCTTATTACATTTTTCGATCGTGCTAAAAGCCGAAGGCCTGACCCGTCCTGAGAGACCCCTCTTCCAAATTTCCACAACAAATAGTTTCACCCGATTTCATCATCTCGCTGTCAGTGATCTGTTCAATACTGCTTATAAATATCCTCTTCTCCTATCGCTCACTATCGAGTTTTACTCCAGTGTTACTTCAGTTATACTAGGTTTCACCAGTGTTACACGAGTCTCTCTTCGAGTCCATCTGTCTATCCCCGACTTGACTTTATTAATTTCGGTGGCAGTTTGAACTCTGAATTCTTCATTTAGAAAAGTTAGTTTTTGTCTTCTTTCAGACTTAGCGAAATTCAGTCATCCTTAGAAAAGTGTAGTTCTCCGGCAGTGCATCGGATATCTTAGCCAATGAAGAGCTGTTACGAACTTTCGTGGCGGCGGCGAAATTAGGTACATTAACAAATTGAGCCCGAGTGCTGAGACATTTCTGCCGCTATGACAGACAGTCTTAGTGTTGAATTCCATCCCGAACGTTATTAGTGATTGCGACTGAATTCTTTGGTTCGACTCTCCATGAACAATTTAATATCTGTAATCATCATCTTCTCAGCGTAGGTGAGTTGTTTTAACTTGTGTCTATTTTGGTTCGGATTCACTGAGTAGTGAGAATGCCGTGCAAATGGAGTTACGACATATTGGTATTTGTTAAGATAGCTTTTATGTAGATATTAAGCCATCGACTAGTGAAACAGTAGTTTGGATATTTCTGCATTACACCAAAAGTATCAAAATGCTTTCCTTCACCCCAAAGTTTATCCGTGCATGTTAGATTGTAAGAAAGTGATGTTTGGCAAATTCATATGTAATTTGTTCTACTAAAGTTACGCCCTGGGTTCTAAACCCGGATCTGTCAGTCTCCAAATTACGTACGTTCGAAGCAGATCTTTAACACACCAATGCTCCAGAAAATAAAATTCTGTAATGAAATGACCGTCCCATTGTTGTTACAAATTCAGCTATATTATCTCTAGCTCATATGTTTGATGGACATAATTCAGAGAGAGAAAGAAACGTAAGATCTGTTAAGTAGTGAATATTTGTGATGAAAAATAGATCAAAAAGTGTTCTTTTGCTTCATGAAAAGAAAACATTTTCCGTTCTTTTTTTAATTTCCGTTTTTCACCGGTCTATACATCACTATCTATAATGCAGCAAAAGCTGGGAAGTCTTGGTGACATGAATATTGAGACCTTAGTCATTAAAATTTTCAATGAATTTTCTATTTCTTCTATAAAAAAAAAGTCAGTGTTCTGAAGAAGTTCCATGAATCTATCGATTTGGAATGGGAAATTATTCTACGTCATGTGCCTACGAGGTGGCGTTCTTTATATCCTGCAGTAGTATGTTTGGTGGAAAAATGGCTATCCATCAAATCATACTTCTTAAGCTTGAGTGAAGAAGAACGTGTTCGACTTACATAGAAGTTTGTTTCAAGTGGATCTGACAGTGAATGTTCAGAAGTTGATCCTAGTCCTGAAGAAGTATACTTATATTTCCCTATATAATGTACTGGAACGTTTCATTAAATAATTTTGTAATTGGAGCAAAGTTGTTCCTCTTCTTCACAGGTGTATGGAATAGTGGAAAGTGGACCGAAGCAGAGGTATTAAGATGAGATCTTTAGTATACGACTCGGCAAACTTTTAGGTCTAACCGGAAACAAGAGCTGAAATTAAAGTTGAAAAAAATATCAACGTTTAATTCAGTAGTTGGAAAATGAATTCAGTTTTAGTGAAAATAATCCTTTCTATTATTTCAAAGCCTTTAGTCTTTCAGAAAACATCACATGAAAAGATATTGAAGAGGCCGAAAGTAAACTTATATTACGTAATCTTGTAGATATAAGGTGGGTTCCACCAACCTTATTTAAGAATTGAAAGAATAATTAGTTATCAAATTTAATGAATTTCAAAGCTTTTAATGTTACTTAACGATTCGTCAGTTCTTATCGAAGATTGGTAATATCCACCCCATAGATGCTCTTTATTCAGAATATTGTATGATTAATGAAGTCTTTACTTAAATTATTTCGAAGTCATGACTCATGGGAATCGAGGTGGCGCTTTTTATTTTGAAAATTTCGTGTCGAATTTTTGCCGAATATGTTACCAATAATTATTATGTATATGTTACCTATACCTGCAAGAATGTCTTCACAGAACAAGTGTTCTCAATAATCGGGCACATTTGGACCAACAGTCTTAATAGACTTGTGGTTGATGTAAAGCGAAAATACAGCGCAAAGAAAATTTTAAAAAAAATGTTCTGAATGACTTTCTAGTAACAAAACCTTTACTGATTTAAGCAACCAAGTCAAACAATATACAAGTCAATGAATAGTTAATCTTCACATTTACGTAACTTTTATCTAGGCGTATTGTTTAAAAGTAATTCATATTGGTTATATTCAGAAGTTGTGTTTGGTTATGACATTTCAATTTATCTATTGCAATTTCTTAGCGTTTTCATACAGCGATCTCTTTTATTTATCTAGCTATACAACAAACCCTTGCGCACTTTGCACAAAGAATACACAGAGTAGATTGGGGATGTTATAGTTATTTTTCGTTGTTGGCGTAGTTTACGTGTTTCTGATTTTACTTCATTGTATGACCATGCAACGTATGAGAGCTTTCTTGATATAACGTACGATATCATCGAAAAAAGAATTGTATAAAGTAAACTATTACCTATGCAAATAATTCGTGTTTGAACTATTCTAAAATTGGTGGTATTTCCATATTAAAACTTACTGCGTTTTAAAAAAGTTAAGTACATCACTGAAAAATACTTCAATTGAGGTCTGTTATCCAGTCTATCTCAGGCGCTCCATGCATACAACTTAAAATGTGTTCGGGAATCCGGAAATGAAAAGGTGGTAACCCTACCTCTTTACATTGTGCATCACTATGTGTAGAGTGAGAAGAGATCACCACAATTTTCGTAAAGTGCAAAGTTGAAAATATAATACTAAATTCCTCTAAGTTTGACCAAGTGGCAAGTAGTTATGTCGGTTTTTTCCTATCATTGCAATTATATATACTCAAAGTAAGAGTATAATTCAAGAAAACTATTCCTTGGTTAGAATTTCACGTTAAATATTTACTTTCTGACTTGATTAGCTTTCTGAACACGTTATATTGTGATTTTATTGAATATGTAGGTACAGGATACCACGTGGTGTGACAAAACGGAATAGCATCTAAGGTAGTTAAAATATTAATATTAGAAAACAACTAGTATTACACAAATAACTAAGTTAAACCCAAATAAGTTTACACCATAACCGAAACTGTAGGTCCGTCCCTAAAAGTGCAGATGTTCGTTTCGGTCGTTCGTAACATTTATTATTGACGATGTTCAGTAACAGTTTTTGTCTTTGCTCATTGTCTTTCCTTCATTAGAAAAACATCTGCAAATCAATGCCACCATAATTTGTTACTTATAATATAAACACAATTTGCAATTGGTAGAGAATCAAAATTGAACGTTCCGACGTAGCCAGAAAAAAGTAAAAAATTGTGGTAGATCTGGGATTCGAACTCATGCACATGGGCATCAAAAGCAAGATGTGTGGTTACTTGCGTAATTTCATAACTACAACACTAGATGGGGGACAAAAATTGGCGTGAAAGAACTGGTCAGTATGCTTTTTAAGGGACTGTAGCGAATGTTGGGTAGCCTGTCACGTGCAGAAGAAGAAAATCCTTTAAAATTAAAAATGAAACCTCTTTTTTTTTACCTAAAAATACCATTATTTCCTCTAAAACAATTTTAGTCAATAAACATTTTAAGATCAAGCTGAATTCCATGATAGATAAGCAAATGCACTTGAGTTGGATAATTTTGACTGACAAGTACTTGCTTAGACGGCACCACAAAAAGTCACGTGTGTGTGGCGCGAAACGAGTGAACTGGTGTCTTACCCCGAAAGTTAGGGGTAGATGTCCAATATCTAAATGAATTGCATTAAATAAAACTGTTTCCACTGTTTTCGAGTTATACACTCATTTCTTTGAACTTTTATTCATGAATACACTGTAGTCATACGAGGACATTTCTAATTGGTAGTCTGCGTACGTGTTCAATAGAATTTGAATGTCATTTATGGCCTTCAGGTAACGATGGCTGAGGCCAGAATAGCGGTGGGGTGAGGATGTAGGAAAGAAGTTCACAAGGGACTATTTTCGAAGCACCATCACAGCAATAACCTTGTTTTACTTAGGATAACCTGGATAAAAGTCAGTCAGGATCATCGACGCGGGGATTGAACCCAGGACCTATCGAAAACAATGTCAATACTCTACTAACTCAACTACGGCTGATCGTGCATGTTCAATAGAATGTATGCCATTGTGTTAAAGAACTGTTTTCTTATTTCTTACAAAACATAAAGTCATTGCTGTATTAAATTGATTTTTCATTCATTATACCACATGAGAGAATTCTGCTGTTTCAAGCAGATGTCGTCAAGGTGATGGCAACGTAAAAAATATTTTCTGAACTGATCGAAATACTTCCATACTTGTTCACATATTTTAGTCATGTTATAGATAATGTAACCATGACGTTTCTCTTTTTAATTTCGTTATTACGTTCATATAACTTAATTATAATATATTATGCATCTTCCCCCAAAAAATGTGTGGGCATCTCACATTGAAGTATGAGGTAAGATGCACATTTTGATAGGTCAGTTTAAACGCCCATATATCCGTTGTGTATACATGTAACTTCGGTCAGTAAGAACATGAAAGGTCAATATATATTTGTGCTAAGTTTTTCTATTCTGTTTCTTTTAATTACTCCACCATGGCTTCTAGATCAAATCTCTCAATCCACTACTGTGTGGTACACTTTCTATGGTGTCAATCCGTTTGGTCTCCGAATGAGTCGTCAAAAGCTACTTGGGAAATAATTTTATTTGAGAAAACTTAAAAAAAAACACCGCATTTTTTCAGATCGTGTAGAAGGGGCCAATAACAGATAAAATAAAACATTAGAAAAATGGGGAAGGGAATCTAAAGGTACATATCTAGAAAGAATATATGTTTGGCGATTAGAGGATAGTTTGAGAAACATTTTTACCTGCAAGTAATTTATTATTCGTGAAATCGATTAATATAATTTTATGTAGGCCTAATAATAATACTAATTACTATGATTATTAGTGAGCCACTAAATTATCTTCACGCAAGAATGTTAGTTTAGTACGATTAATTCATAAAAGTTTATGGAAGGACGATCATCACTTTCATTAAAACATACATTCGCAATTTTATTCAAGGAAAAGAACCTTTCTTCTCATCATTCCTTTCATTTCAATTAAGTAGTTAACATTAATTTTATATTTATCCTTTAAACTAGTTTTACAGACTTAACCTATCTAAAATTTGGGGATAGCATCCCTCCACAAACACAATTTCTAAAGAAAGGAATGGAGGGTGTGAACCCCAGGACCTTTGTTCGGGTACTATCACGATATTCACGTCGTAAGATTGAAATAAGGGATGGGAAAGTTTTTTCCAGATTGTCGATGTGAGAAGAGATGCAACTTGCAATTCCTCAATATCGATGCGCATTCACTGACGTACACCACTAGACTACGGGGAACAAGTCAACTGAATTCACAACATATTTGTCTCACAACATAAGAAGTTCTCAATTACAAACTTTTAAGATCTTGTAAATATATTAGGAATTTGTTTATAGTTTTAAACTCTCAGAAATCTAATTTGTATTATCTATCATAACCTCGAAGTAAACACTAGAACATACTAGTTTCCAAGTGAAACCTTGCATGAATGAAGCGAGGGGAAAATGCAACACGCACCAGGAAGCGAATGTCTGTCCCACCCAAATTTCATTGAAGAGAAGTCAACCATTTATTTTTTGGACAGTTTCTGATTTGGTGCAAAGCTTTGGAGGCATGTATTATTGCTAGAAACCAATGCTTTCTCCCTTGCTTCAGAAAACTTCCATTTTCAAATTTAACATACTGAGCGGTCGTAGCTCAGTTGGTAGAACCTTGTCTTCGTATTTGGACTATCCTGGGATTGATCCCAGCAGCATATCATTCTACCCAGTAGTGGGTCCATAGGGGGGCGGCCGCCTCTCTTCAAATGAAAATACTTTACATCATATCAACAATTTATCTCGCCTTCATAAAAAGCTTCGATTTTTCCAGATGAATCTAATTTATCTACACATATCAATTTTTGAGGATACCGGCGTCATATTCCGAGATAACCTACCAATCTGATAGAAAATATGGTAAATCTATACTTTAAAAAATCACTTAGTGTGAAAATATCGAAAATGTTCCTAATTTACTCCACCTGTGTCCCCTTACCATCCCCCACTGATTCTACCTCAGGTTCTTCCACGGATTTTCCTCAGTGATACTAGGCTAATGCCAGAATGGTACTTTCAAAACTAGGCCCTGGCTGATTATCTTCCAACATTCTCTTTCCTACATCATTCTTTCCACTTCCTGGTCTGATAAAAAGAGGTATGAAAACAATAAATAAATCCAATTCAATTAAAAATTAATCTTTGTTATTTCGTTAAATTATTGGTCAACTCTTAGGTCTTGAAGGAAAAATCGGCCCGAGCCTTAGATGCCTAAAGGCCACAAATAAAATTCAAAATCGAAGGAAAAAATCTCTTTAGTTAAAATAATTTTGATTCCAGCTGAATTAGAGGAAAAGCATGGCACTTAAAAGTGGCAATGAAACATTAGTTTGGGCATCGTAATGCTTTGGGAAATGGCTCAAGTCGTTTCACAAAGAATGGTTAGCCATAAACAACTTCAGAAAATTAGTGTGAGAGATTACGGTGCTAATTTTCACACAGCATATTCAAAATTTTCATAATGAACTGAAAACTTATGTGGATGTGCGTTCAAAAGCGTGTTTAAAACAATCAAAATAATTAGCGGTAAGTACTAATAAAATGTATATATAGCTACACCGACACCGTGGCCCATGCAATCACTTACCTTGTTTTATAATATTTCTTAAAATGTATTTTTCCTCACTGTATCCAGCGATATTTTGAAATAATAACACTCACTTTTTCAATCAACAAAATGAAACATTTGTCATTTTAGTATTATAGTCTAAAAATAAAATTAAAAAAAAAAAGTCGTTCACTTTGCGGCAAGCGATAAACTGTAACGATTGATGTTCTTTTTTTTATCTTCTCTTTTTCGCGCAGTGATCGTCACTTGTTTACCTTTTAACAGAGCGACCTTCTGAACCGTTTGAACAAGAGACACCAAGTTAAGAGAAAATGTACGCGAGAGCCTCACGGGGCTAGGTTACCGGTGTAACTGCGTATAGTCACTGGAAGAATCTTGTGTACATCGGGTCACTCACATGACTAGTCTCACAGTTGCGGAGAGGGGGAGGAAGGAGTACTAAAAGCAGTCATTCCGTTACTATAGCAACATTTGGGTCACTCGACTCTGGAGGAATCTAGCTCCACTATTTTATTATGATGAAGCAAGGTACTTAAAACAAAAAAACGAAACTAACTAACATCTCAAGCAGACGGCCTTCTCAATGTTCTTCAATGAGGAAGCCAATGGGAGAGGGGAAGCTCCATGTTTAAATTACGCTTTTGATGACATAATGCATATTCACACTCGCACGCACACACTCTCTCTCTTTCACACATTCATACGAACACGTGAGATCTGTTGCATATATTCAACACTTCTTTAGTTTTAATTTCTGGGACAAAACATTCACTTTTCCGTAATACTTCCGTTTCTAGAAAGAAAAAAAAGGCACTAACGAAATTGTTGCATATTCAAAAAAGGTGAAAATATATGTTTACGTATACGGAGTGCTTGTAGCTGCCCCTTCTTTATTGCTTAAGCGATGAAGTAGAGATTAGTAGGTGTATAGTTTTAATTCATAGTCAATGGAAGACTACGTTCTTGACTGTTTACATATTTGAATGTAAGGTTAATTCTCTGAATTTAGGTCACCGTAAACATGTTGAAATCAGTTTTACATCAGGAGACAACGGTAAACAAGTCAAGAAGATGATCGTTTTTCTTTTTCTTTTTTTCGAAATTTATTCATTGATTTTTTTTATTTTTTTTTTGGACTGGGCGCTATAAAGCCATATGCTGTCTGTCACCATATAACGGATTTTATAGTGATCATTATCATATATGACTTCAAACCCAGAGTCATCTTCAAATATTTTTCCTTGAAAACACAGAGAATATCTAAAATGAAAATTAGCTTAACTATCAGTACAATTATGTTTCCGGAATTTCGTCGTGCATAGTTAATATCTAACGGAACTCAGAGAAGGAGAGGTTCATATCCTGGTCATATAGGACATTCTGGATGATTCATTTTCCTTGGATTGTGTCAGTCATATAGTAGGCTAGGACACCCATTTGTCCCGCCTCTTCCGGGATAGTCGTGCTTTCTCATCAAATGTTCCCTGACTTTTTCCCAAAGTCCCCTCCAGAAAAGAAATATTATTGGTATTCTATGGTCTTTAAGCATTTCTAGCTCCGGCAGGGCAGGGAAGGGAAGGGTGGAGGCGGTAGCGGCCAGGGTCTTACTTGAAGTACCATTCTGGCATTCTCCTGGTGAAATTGAGGGGAAACTCTAGAAAAACCTCTGTCATGATGGTCGGTCACGGTCTTCGAACCCGCGTGCCTATCCATTACCTAGCCAAAGTTCACGGTGTTACCGTCTGGACCATGCGGGCTTGGTCATTGTAGACTCGCGTTTGAATAGTGAAGATGATGTGAAAATATTCGCTCATTTTACAAAACATTTCCATGCTGGGAATATTAAATAACTAGTTTTGGTGCTGATTAGAATCTAATGCAGCTGCTGAAAGGGTTTCTTCAATAATAAATGGCTTCTGGTCATATGGAAGACACAGCCTTACAATAGGAACAGTGAAACCCTTAACCATTGTGAAGACACGTTTTAATTGTTTTACTTGTAAAACCAGGGCGACCAGATGTACTGATTTTCGCAGGACAGTGCTAGAAGGCTGTCCTGCGTGATTCGAAAGGGTGCGTATTATTAACAAATGTCCTTTCTTTTCAAAATGTCCCGCACAATGTCCTGTTTTCATCTTTTGAGATACTTTCGTTTTTGTGATACTGATAGACAGAAAATGAATGCGTGTATTTTTCTTCAAGGTAATTCTTTCGTTTTTGTTGTCCTGCCTTCAGATCAATAAATGGCAACAGTGTTATTATGTTATTTCAGGATTGTTCAGGCTTAGTCAATGTTCGATTCGTAGCAAGGGATGGTTGGGATTTCCCCCTCCCTGCAAAAATTTTCCCTGGCTCTGTTTACAGGTACGTACCTCTAGCCTGGGATATGGAAGGTCCCAAAATACCGTATAATACATCTCTCACTAATTCTTCTCTCCTCGTTCAAAATTGCCCAAATCGAACACTGTCTGTAACAAATCGCAAAAATTAACTCGAATGTTTCTTTTGAGAGATCCATCTTGTCGGAAACTTCACTTCTTTGTTGTCGGAATTGAGTTGGAATGTGTTTATGGACTTTTAGTGATGCCCATGCTCTAGCTGGAATAGGATAGGTGAAAGCATGTTGGATGGTAGTCGGCCAGGGTCTAGTTTGTAGGTATCATCCCGACATTTTCCTGGTGTGACTGAAGAAACACCGTGGAAAAACCTTTGTTGTTGGAGTGTTTTCTCGGATTAGAAACATGGCCTAGATTCTGAGATTTCCCAATCCCACATCCACTGTTTCTTTGCCCCTTTAGTGGTTTCTCAAGGAAAATGTATGCAAGAATAAATCGAGGAAAATTGAAACTCGAAAGAACATTTCAAGGAATATTCGCTATCTCTCACAAGATACACTTAAGAAAAGTCGAAGTGCAGTGTCTCCAATTAGTAAAAGTAAGGATGTTTGAGGTAGGTATCTAACCAATGTTTCATTTTTGCCACAAATAAATCTCCAAAGATCAACTTTCCAACACATACCTTAGTTTATATTGTAAGCTAAGTAGTTTGCCAACTACCGACAATTAAATTTTGGTACTCGCTGTAGAATAAGAGGTAGTGGCTGAGCAAACGTCAGAATGATGTAACAGCCTGGAAACAGTTTCGAGGCAAGAACAACACATATTGGAAGTAGAAATATGTAATTGAAAACAAAGCAATTCAAGACAACGTCGTAAGAGAGCGTGTAAAGAAGATTTAAAGGCAACAGGGCTAAACTTGAAAAATCAAATTAATATTTTAATATGAAAATTCACGTTGAATCGTAGTAGGAGACAGAGAGAGAAAGGAGATTTTTTCCATGCAAAATATGCTAAAGATAATTAATGGATTCTCCCACAAGTAATCTGATTTTCAAAAGCATCTACTGGAGTTTTGACGGGCCTAGTAGATACCTTCACTATAGTCCATTCAGCGTAAGACTTTCAATGGTTCTGAACCAAGAAACCATTAGAATGTACCATAGTGTATCAATATGCTATAGGCCCTCATTGCCTAAGGTCTCATTACATCGGGATAAAAAAATCTAATTCCTTTGAGATTTTTTCCCGGCGGGTTTTGTTCCAAGGCGACGACTCCCTTCCCGCCGTTGCTCTCAATGCAATGTCAGCGACCTAGTATGAGAGATTCAAGGTCAAAGACAGATTTTGTGTGGAGTGATTTTTAAATATCGGTGCTTTTTACTGCACCCGAACTCCCGCACCGCGAGAATACATCTTAAATGGTCGGTGAAGTACCCCTGGCCTCTCATGGTGATCTACTATGAAGGCAGATCATCAAGGAGGCCGGAAGTAATACTCTCACTGACAACTCAAGATGTATGATCGAAAGTAGATACCTTCGGACTGAAAACATCGCGTAGTAACGTTCCTTCATTGTTGTTCCATTTAAATACCTAAATAAAATTGTAAATCAATAATGTGCTAGCCATTGTTGATGTACAGCAATGAATGTGAAAGGATTGAAATAATTCTTTCTTTTCACTTTCATTCTACGTATATTCCGATTGATTTCATATCTTTTAAATTTATTATTGATGAATTCATTAGAATACACTTAATATTACTTTTAATGTGAACAGACGCAGCACAAAAGTATTAGATCTACTTATCCCGGAAGAAAACATCATCATCAATTTTCTGATGCAGTGGCTACGTCACGAAGTTCGGATTGGCAGTGGGGAGTAATGCAAGTTCCTAGTTCTGTTATCAGTAATCCTGACAGAATTTATCCGTGTTGTTTCTTAGTTTCACCAGGTGAGAATACTTGGATGGTGCCTAGGCAGTTGCTTTTCTCATCTCGTTCAAAGAAATTCTGCGTGCCGAGGGTCGTTCCTTACAATTATTTTCATGGAGTTGCATTACATCTGTGTGTTCAGCCCATAGAATAGACTGTAAGGGAAGGCCCATTCAGTACGAAAATATTTGTTACGTTAAAAATAAACCCTTGCCTGTCAAAACTCCAGTAGATGCTTTTGTAAATCAGAGTTTTTCATACGGTAACATTTTGGAAGTTTTGCCGACTTTTACAGCCAGAGCTGTAATTGTTTAAAAATTGTCGCTGAACAAGATAGCTCGTTTTTTAATTCTTATAGTCCAAGGAATAACATTTAAAACAAATTTTGATGTTACTTTATAAACGAAAATGGGGCTTAAAGTCTATTCATTTACTATTTTTTAAAATGGCGATTATCTGGTTTCGCACGTAATTTCCAAACGGTACTGTGATTTTCGCTTTAGATCTACAACATTCCTCTATATTCTGGTGCGAATTTGTAAAAACAAATCCTCTACAGCAATGAATGACCCCTCGCATGCGACGTGAACCATATAATATATTCGTATAAGGTTCTAGAGGATAACATTCGTAGAAGTATGGGAAAAAGCCGTCAAAAGGGAATATTTTGTAACACCTTAACATCACCCTCAGGAACCTACTCCTGTGAATCATAGTCATATTGTTCTCCAAAATCGACATCTCGGTCGAATTCATCGTCCATTGCCCTTCACATTTCCTTCTCAAATACCTTGTTGTCATGTTGCACACAATATTCAGGGAAAAACCAAACAAAATCACGTCCATTAAATGAAACGCACTAGCCTGGGAACACGTTTGCAGAAGACCCTACAACATTTATTAAACAACGACACTGAGTACAGCACCTGAGGTCTAAAGAACACCGCCTTACACTCACTAATGGTATCACTGAACTGGATATCACTCAAAATAAAAGCATGGTTTAACGTACAGAGTTATATAAACGTAAAGTTACCCAATTTTGTTGCTCCTAAATATATCAAATTCTTGTAAATCTTGCTACGCTTTTCGACAATCTTCTGTTGTTATCGTCGGACAAAATGGCCAAAGGGTAAGTGGGCATGTAATAATGTGTGGTTAAATTGTGGATTGTGCTGTTTATATGCGTCCAGTGTTGATTTGTAGCGGGGATGGTTGGGATTTCCCCTTCTCTGCAAAAATCTTCCTGGCTCTGTTTACAGATATGTATCTCTAGCCTGGGATATGGACGATCCCAAAATACCGTATAACTTTTCAAGAGAAGAAATGTATTTTTATGTACGTCTGACAGAACGCCATACAAATAATTAATACAGATTTTTTCCGATACTTAAAACTTTAATGCAAGGAAGTGTGCTGTAACTTATGTCAGATGATAAAGGGTAGCAGGAACTGTATAAAGTAGATCTGTAACTCAATTTTCATAAAAAAATGAGATACATCGTTATGTCAACCTACCGACGATTTATTTTGGTTTAGGCTCGAAAATATTATTAGGTTTCCGTTACGGGTGGATATTGTTTTTAGTGATTTTGTCTACTTGCTTAAAGTTCAGAAGAACAGAACGTTTCTATGCTTGAGGGTTTGACACTAGTTCAAGATCTCAAGCAAAAACTAGTAAAGAGGTATAGCTGTGGTTTTTTACCACTAATAGTTCAGTCAAAATTGAACAATCTTGAAGAAAGTGGTTTAAAATATACTTCAGATTGTAAAAAGCATGTTTCTTCATTTTATTCGACATGTGCAGAGTTTATTGAGCAGTGATTCTCTCCATTCTCTAAAATTAGTATCTTAGATTGGGTTAAACTTAATATAGTTTTTGAATGGGACACTCAGAGGCGGCGATTACTGCTCTAAAGAGGGGGCAAGTTAGCCTTTGAATATTTTTATCAATTCAAAGTTAGTTTGATATACATTATAGTCACGTTTTCGAAAATGGGATTGCATAAATCGCAGGATATTCTTGTACACAGTTTATAATAAATAGGGCCCAGATAGTTATTTAATTAAATATTTCTCTAAATAATTTAAAGGAATTCACATGTATATTTGTGGGAGAACTGAGTGATTGTGTACACTGTATGTTCTTACACATTTTTACATATTTTATACTTAAATACATATTTTAATGAATTTCCCCGAAGTACATATTTCAGCAATTATTTAATTAACAAGGACCGCCGTACCCTTACCTTTCCATTTTGGATTTCGTGTACCCCTACCTTTTTAGTAAAGAGAGCTCTCATTGACTTTATTTTCAACAGGCAATTGTCGCCACTAGATACAAGCGTACTCGTACCCACTTTTCCAAGCGTTCCCTTACCTTTTCTAATCCACTTCGAGTACTGTCCCTGATGTCGCGATACAATTTTCGCCAAATAGATTTGTCCGTTTTTAAAATGTTTGAGGCTTTTAGGCAACTTTGGCTCATGCCGAACGGATGATGGGAGAAATGGTGGAATGAAGAAAGTGGGAGGAAACTGGAAAACCAACGCATATGATTATTCACCACAAAGTCCACATGGTATGAGCTGGGATTGAACCGAGGACCCCAAGCAACAGTGATGACTGGTGAGCGCTGTACTAGTAAGCCACAGGTCAACGGCAACACAAGTTTTCTTCGAGTTGTGCTGTTACCATCCCATTATTTGCATGATTAAACTAAAAAAGAAAAACTTAAAAAACTGCAGGCCCCATGACCGATATCAAGAACTTGTCCTGTTTTTCACTTCCCATAATCTGGTCACACTATACTAAACTCAATGATAAATTTAATTTATTTATGCCCTATTGCTCAGTTTGGGATGGATTAGGTAGAGGATGCTGAAGTATTGGTCGGATCTTTACTTAAAGCACCACACCGGCATTCGCCTGGTGAAACTGAGAAAAACTTTGGAAAATATAAGTCAAGGTGGTCAGTCACATTGTTTGAATCCGCGTAACTACTCATGGTAAGGTACCAAATGAAGATCATGGTTCTTTACCAGATTCAAAAGTCTGATAATATACAGGGTGTACGGAAAGTCCTGCACCAAACTGAAACCACCCATGAAGGAAGAACCGGGGAACAATTTGAGGTAGGGAACCCGCGTCCGGAACCCAACCGTTACTCCTCTGCAAGCAATTGAAATTTCGAAGAAAGGTAGCAACGCCGCATATGTGGTATCAACATGACGGCGCACCAGTGTATTGGCTACGAGCAGTTCGACACTTACTGAATGTCATTGCTGTGTCTTCAAATGTTTAGATTTAAACTAATCTATGAATGCTATTGACATATGAAGCTGAAGATACAGATGATGATATATTGAAAACACAAACTAGGTAGAACATTAGATATATTCACCTCTGTACACATAACTGATATAAAGAACTGTAGATTCGTGATTGTGTAATTAGTGAAGTTGACAGGGTACAAGA
>JAGDQP010002818.1:46251-81693 GCA_022664845.1 Lepisma saccharinum
ATATGGTCGATAAGAATTGATGATAATTTATACGATGTGTATAACTAAGATCGAACGCGCGTTAACATAGATGTTTGCGTATCTGTTATACGCCTTCAGACATGGTAACTATGAAGTCTAAACAAGAACGGACTAAAGGCGAACACAAGAACTCATCCGATTGGATGATGATTAAAAGCTCGCGCTTCGATAACAAAGTTGATGACGTAATGAACGTCCAATACTGCCAAGCACTATTCTTTGCTTACAGCACTCACCCGGAGTTCTAAGAAATTCAAGACTCCTAGCATTTCACCAAGTCTTGTTGAAAAAAAGATTCATGAAACAAATTGATAATTCAAGTCATTTGAAAAGAGACAATCAGTCCGATATAATATTCGCAGATGAATGTCATTCTCAACCATCAGTCCAGTCTAGCATTCCGGAGTGGAATGGAAAATATCAGTCCAATACTGTCATGCGATGTTCACTGGCTGAGACATTCTACCATCGATCACTCCTAAAAGTATGGAGATCGTTGGAACACTAACTGTTCGTTGCTGGGTTACACCAAATAAATTCACTTACCAATTCAAGCTGTCAGTTCATTGGCTGTAACTAAGTAAACATTCGCTAAATTACACAAATCAAACTCAATGAAAGAAAAATAACAAGCAATGCATAAATAATTGAATAAAGAGATAAATATGATATAAAACAATAAAAAGAGCACTTATTGTCTTTTAATCATTAAAGTTTTCATCCATTTCCGAATTGTTTGAACAATTTTAGGCTTGTTTGTTGATATTTTTGTAGATAGGCTAAACTTTAGCGTGTACCGTAAATGTAGGTTAAACATTGCCAGCTTGTTGCCAGTTCTGTAGAAAATAGATCTATTCCAGAGTAAACACATTTAAATTAGCTCAGAGGCTGTTGACTAAGTCCAAGGCTTTCTTTAATGTACCTGATGTAAACATCTGTTCGAGATTATTCAAATGCAAATCAAATCCTGGCATGATCACTTTGTGCATTAAACTATGTTTCTGTAACCATTTCATCAGTTCGGGATTTGGAGTGATGCTAATTTCCTTGCTGTGCTTTGGTTTCTTATCAAAAACGGTAAACATTTCTGAAGGATTGGCTTCTGTCATCGGTCTATTTGTAGGGTTGCCAACTATGGGAAATAGAATTACCGGCACTACTAACTAGCTATGAGGGGTTGCATAAACCACAGGGGATAGAAACAGATCCAAAAAAGCACAGAAGAGCAGAAGTGCAACTTCTTGTGTAGAGAAAAGATGTAATCGAAAACCAGGATTGATGAACAATACCTAAAACACCACTTTCAATGTAAAATATAAATATTGTAAACTGGAATATCTTAACTTGAACAGCGCAAAACTTGACGCAACTGGTTAATATGATGTATTTTCCCAGATAAAATATAATATCAAGTAAACAACAATACCTGAAACTCAAAGAAAATAATTAGAGCCATATGATGGAGGCCTACCTGAAAAATTATTACCAGAAAAGTACTATACGCGCTAGACAAAATACATCAAGTATATCGTTAATAAGCGGTTATAGAATATACGATAAAATTAAGGGAAGGTGTTCTATTATGAAAATAAAGGTTGATTCCGAGATTTTAGTTTTTTTATAGGTAGCCGCAAAATCTCTATGAAAGCCACGAGTAAGACGGTCAACTAATGTTCAGAAAATTACCGGTCGCAATAGTGCCGGTGAAACCTTGGTACCGGTCACCGGCCCAATAGAAAAAAATACTAAAAATTCCGGCCAGACCGGTAGAATACCGGCTGGTTGGCAACCCTATCTATTTGTAGTCTTCTTCTGATTCTTCTTACTAGAGGAACCGATTGCAGGCGTGGTTTCGGTTCGTTCACCTGTGATCTCTGTAGGAACAGCTTTAGTTTCTGAGTCTGATAGATAAAGTCAGATTATCGATCTTATCAGCATTGAATTTATTCTGAAACACAGCTACTGATAACGTTTCCAATGATTTTGAAATACTACGCATAGATTCGGTCATTTGCTTTAGAAAAGATTGATTAGCCTCTACCAAATTAACTACTGGTATATGTTTGTTTAATGTGTTTATTGAAACTGAAGACATCTCTTCCCCCTTGACATTATCATTAGTTGTATTTATATTTTTGGTTTGAGTTTCAATTGCATTACGCTTGTTCAAGAAGGACCAACCAGGAAAAAGTAACTCTAGACCATTATATCCCAACAGAATCAAAGCAGTGTCTACTAACGTTATCCAAAATGCTATCGGAATCGACTTATTTTGATAGGTCACCATCAGTTCAATAGAACCCATGACTTGGAGTTCACTACCATTGATTAACGTAAGAGTTTGCTTGTGTGGCTTTAAGGAACTTATGTCAGATACTTTCATTAATGTAGAAATTGGCATGATGTTCTTATCATAAGCAGTATTAGGAATGCAACTAAAGTTATGATCTCCTATGGATAATTCGATGTACAGTATTTCGGCTGTTCCTTTCGACTCAGAGTCATCTATCTCCTTGCATCCCTGTGCAAATAAAAATATCGTTGAAACCACGGGCTAAGGTTTTGGGTTTTAATGATGAGGGATCAGGTTCGGTCGTAAAAGTGGATGTGATATCTATCTACATAAGGGATTAAATCAGTTTGAACTTCTGCTTGCTTTTGCGGACTGTTCTTATCACTTCTTGGGATTCGCGACTGGTAAATTTTCGAAATGTGGCCAAATTTGGTACACTTCCGGCATTGCAATTTTCTTGCGAAACATCTATTGTAGTCTTCCGTGCTCGAATGCGTATTACCACAACGGTAACAGATCCTGTTAACTTGTGTTGATGTTTTGGCCTGTTGGACTGACTTATTACTAACATGATGTATCGATTCAATTTGTAAATTTCGTTCAAACTTTGGCCTTAACTTACGGAACAGCGTGGAATCTCCTCAGTGTTTACAAGATCTATAGCCCTTTGCAAAGTCAATCTCTCATCCGCTAACAAACGTATTCTGATGTTTTCTTGGAAAATGCCGACCACCAGCTGATCCCTGAGCATGTCGTCAACAGCTGAACCAAAATCACACTTCATAGCCTGGCGTCTTAAAGCTCTAAGAAATTCAGCTATAGGTTGTAGTCCCGCCTGATGCAAGGTATGAAATTTGTACCTCTCTACAATTATGTTCCTCTTGTAGGAGAACTGTTGTAACAATATCTCTTTAATCTTATCGTAAGATTGTTCTTGCACTTTCTGTGAAGCCCAAAGATCTTCTAGAGTGGAAAAAAGCTCATGGTTGATGTTGGCTAAAGACAAGGATACACGCTTCACATCACAATGACTTTCAAATTGGTCAAAATAGACTGCTATGTCCATAGATGACTGATCAAATCTTTCCAAAACCACAGTTGATGATTCCATATCTACTGCTAAACCACTATACAACTTCTTAACACAAAGGACACTACGACGACTGCGCCATTTCTGCTGTGTTTTCAATTAGATTTAAACTAATCTATGAATGCTATTGACATATGAAGCTGAAGATACAGATGATGATATATTGAAAACACAAAATAGGTAGAACATTAGATATATTCACCTCTGTCCACATAACTGATATAAAAAGCTGTAGATTCGTGATTGTGTAATTAGTGAAGTTGACAGGGTACAAGATAAGATACATGTATAATCATTACAACTTGATGTCGATACAGTAGGACTCCTCAGTGTGTTGATAAACGTTCCCTCTCATATGGTCGATAAGAATTGATGATAATTTATACGATGTGTATAACTATGATCGAACGCGCGTTAACATCTGTTATACGCCTTCCGACATGGTAACTATGAAGTCTAAACAAGAATGGACTAAAGGCGAACACAAGAACTCATCCGATTGGATGATGATTTAAAGCTCGTGCTTCGATAACAAAGTTGAATGACGTAATGAACGTCCAATACTGCCAAGCACTATTCTTTGCTTACAGCAGTCATGTCTCCGGACAGATGGATTGGGAGAGGAGGACTCGTTCCCTGGCCTCCTCGTTACCCGGACTTTACTGCCATCGATTTATTTTCGTGCGGATACATGAAGGAACTCGAAAGTGACGAAGAATTCGGTGGACAGATTAACAGTCACAGCCGGAAAAATTAGAGACAACGCAGCCGATTTGTTTGGACAAGTGCACGCGTCGCTTATTAACCGTTTGCACCTTTGTTTGCTAGAAGATATCCAGGGAGGTACTTTTGAGCAATACCTGTAAATGATACAGTAGGTAAAACCTGTTCCCTTGTTTTGGAACAAGGAAATAAATAAGCACAAATACCAAAATGTTATTGTTCAGTGCCAATTTCCATTTATTTTATTTTCCCTATCGTTTGTTGTATTAACTTTGCAGTACAGTCGTACAAACGTGTAGAAATCCTACAATTATATTGTACACAAATGTTTTTTCCTAATAAAATTAGTTTGGTTTCGTGGAATCCGTAGTACTGGAACCACACACAGGTCCAGACGTCACACCCATTGTTTTTAACTTCGCGTCATTGCAGCCTTTCCTCGAAATTTCAATTGCTCGCAGAGGCGTAACGGTTGGGTTCCGGACACGGGTTCCCTATCTCAAATTGCTCCGCAGCCCCTCCCTCATGGGTGGTTTCAGTTTGTTGCAGGGCTTTCCGGACACCCTGTATATTCTACTCGATCTGCTTAATGTGTGAAAAGTAAATTTCATCTTTGCAGACATTTCTTTAGTTCACAATGGTTCGTGGGTGCTCAAATATGGCAAAGTTAATTTATCTCATTTCCTGACGTCATACAATGATGAAATTTTGCACAGTGAAGTAAGTCGGGTGACAAAACAATATTACATTGTTACTTTGATATATTTCTATATTTTATAAGCATATTTTAATATTTTTTAAAAACTATGGACTTATTTATCCCAAAATAAATACTAGCCTGCAACGGTGTTGCGTTTGTCTGGTTGCAGAACACCGTAGGATTTGGGTAACAATACATTAAGTTGAGAAAAAGTATCCGAACACCGAAATAACTCGAAAATAAAAATAAAAAAAGCTTTTTAAAGACATACTTTTCTTACACAATTCATACTAAAAAGTAAAAAATAATCGTGTTTAATCACGAATAAAAAAAGCATGGGGCGCGCCAATTGAAGAATTTATAAAGTGACTGTATATAAGAGAGAACCCCATGCTTTTCCTTTTAATCATGCATAAACAAAATGATTTTTTTATTTTCTAGTATGAATTGTTTAAGAAAGTATGTCTTAAAAAAGTTTTTTTTTATTTTTATTTTTTTTTACTGTTTAAGGAGAATAGCAAAGATACAATAAACGGACATTGAAACGACCCCAACCCAAGATCCCAAAAGAGATCACACACACACACATTTCCTGGCTAGGTGAAGTCAAAACTGCAACACCAAAAACAAACCAGGAATGCATATAGGGTCGCCAGGAGCCTAGAGTACCCACGCAACGCATCTAACCTAAACTCTAGCTCCAAATATTTTCCACACCCCAGACGAGCGGCGCAGAAATGCCTTCCAGATTTAAGAATATCTGGGAAAGAGGATTCCAGATCCTTGTGGTCGCTGTGAAAAAAGAATAATTTAGAACGAGGGAGGAAATACCGGTAAGGCGACACCTCCAATATTTTAATTAGATCGTCGGTTCATACTCTGAAGTACCAGCTGGTTCAGATTAGCGATAGATTAAGAAAGAAAACACAAATCTTTACTTGGGAATAATTTCAAACGATAATACGCATACCAATTCATATGTGACTCATACTGTGTCTTTACTCATTTCGAAGTCTACAGGGTGACAAAAGACCATGTCTTACTTTTACCTTAGTAGGACCCACACCTGTAGTCTGGAATCGCAATTCCTGAAATAAAAACGAACGAACACCAACAAATGACGGTCGCAACTCAATCTAAACGTCGTGTCATAACGTAAAAATGCAAATAATATTTATTCACTCAAATCACATACTGGAGTCATTTCATATATCAACGCAGAATATGCAGAAATTCCATATATAGTTCCTTTCCCAAGTTATCACATCTCAGCTGGTGAAAGAATCCTACCACTGGCCTACGGATTTATGAACCAACCTAATCTAATTAAAACGCATCTCTCAAAACGATAGGTTTACCGAAACAGAGAAATAATTTAGTATCGATTGCTGTCAAACTTCACATAATGATTCGTAGTTAAATTCCAATGAATATCAAGGCAAACATTAAATAAATCACTGCACATCATAAATGTTACTATACACTGTATATGGATTATCAACTAATGCCTTAAATCGTACCTAGTTAACTGAGAGGACTTCTATATTACGTTCACTGAACAGAAACACAAGATTGTTCAAAGAAATATAAAAATTTAAGAATTTCAATTTATTAGACTGAATCTACATAATGTTAGCTTTCGGAAATGATAATTTCACAAGAATCAAAGCAGAATTTCTGTTGAGCTGTAGGAACAAACAAATTTGAATCGTCTATCTGGTATACATTGAATTAGTTAAACAGAAATGAAAGTTAGTTTGTCGGATAGAAATGTCCATAATTTCTATAATAATTCATAAATCTTGGTGAAACTTTCACAAGTTATTTCAAAAACATTGTTATATAATTTAGAAAAGTTTTATCACATTATTACTTACACGAATTAAGTTATTGTCCAAAATACATCTTACAGAAAGAACCAAGTTAGCCTTATTAAAGGCATGACGTCATTACAGATGATTACTATATTATACAATTGACGTTCTGAAAAATTCAAAATAATGTTATAAAATGTGACTATTTACCGGAGAATAGTGGCTGGAGTTGAAACCAAGATTAACTAACCATGTCGAGTTATTTAATTTACAATTAACATAAAAAAACGGTACGCAAAGATGGCTGAACAAATAGGTAGCTAATTTGACTATGTAATGTAAAATATGCGGTAGCTGTCAACATTGCTAACCGGGAATTTCGAAAGGATTTGGAAACTGGAGACGAACATTATGCATGTGATTATTAAAATCCAACGATCCGATATTTAAAATGTAGGAATTCGGCCAATAGCGGCCCCATACTGAAATTTAGCACATGTTACACATACTGACAAATAATCTCAAAATATATAAAATACTGATAATTTTGTCAACGTGAAATTTCGGAGTAACTTCTTGAAATTGAACTTCTCGTTAGAACTTGTATCTGTATAATTTTCTTCTTTAAAACGATTGATATTTTCCGACGTGGACGAAATGAAATGTTTTTTAATATACAAAATATATCTTTTATATTTACCAGTAGCTGTTAGGGCTCGGGAAAGGCAAAATTACTGGAAGCCTCGACGTCCGTCCTTCGGCGTGAACAAAATGGAAATAACTAACGAGACGAGGGAGAGCAGTTCTCCCATCAAACGGAGAAGAAAGCTGATTCACACCAATCAGCAAAAAACAAGTAACGCAGCATTGATTAGGGTCCAATCAAAAACAAGCACTAGATCCAAGTCATTGCTGCGTGACTAACGAAAACTTGGATGGATAACGATTAAAACCCAAATCAAAAATAAAAACGAAACACGCTCAAAGCGTGACAAAACCAACCAAAGAGAATGAGCTAAGGAGAACACACAGAAAGGAAACAGAACGTAGACTAAGAAAAATAAAAGGGGAAGAAAATAAATGAAACTGGAACAGCAACTAGACTGTTACAACATAGTACCTTTAAAAAGTTATATCAGGTTGGCATCGCTGACAACACGGCAACTCGATGGCATTATGTTTTAAATATCCTAATATCCACGCCATTGATACAAATTAGCTCTCAAAAACTCAATTTTATTTTAAAGCATCGTTAACGAATTATCGAGAAATATAATTTACCATTGTAATAATTTCATTTTGAGGTAGGGCCGCAGCTTGGATATTTGCAGGATGGGACAAACTTTGATTTTGGCACTTATAAATAATTACCATTTTTATACGTGTAATCGTGGCCATTACATTGTAATCGCATCCATATTGTAGGGGAAGTGTTTCGCTCTATTTCATTTTACGCATAAAAGTCGTAAGATTTGTGAATATTCGAATTTAAAAAAAATAGTCTTTAAAAAGAAATAGAACCGACTTCAAAAAAGTGAACTAAAGTTTAAAACTAATATTTCTAAATGTCAAGTCTTTAAAGTAGGAACCAAATTATTAGCTAAAACAAACAAACAATTAGCTCTGTATCAAGGTATGAGTAGTTACGATAAGGTTAGTAAGTTGTAAATAGTAGCTCGTTTTTAGTAGCTTTTAATTTAACTCTGAATTCAAAGATTTGGAATTAAAGGAATTAAACATATTAATTTTTGCTTTTTAGTGCGTTTCTTTGGCGTTAATTCTATTTGTATTTCAAAATGAAAATATTTGAAATCGGAATACCTGCTGAAAAGTTATAGTTAAATATGCATTAAAATATTAGTAATATTCGCACATGCACAAATTGAAATGAGATTCTTGTCACGTAGGTTAAAATATTCGTACCCAGAGCATTAAAGCGAGAAAAGTTTTCTCTTTGCTCGGACGATTAGAAAACATATTTAAGGATATTGTAAAGCAACGATCTTCAACAAAAGATGGCAGCACTATCTCCATATGTCTAATGTATTCTTATCGTTGCACGAACTTTCTTTGCTACTCCTATAAATTCAAGTCTAGAGAGTCCAAACTTTTAGGGAAGAAAGTTCATAACCAATTCAAGTGCATAATCGATGCCGATTGTTTATTTTCGTTTTCCTTCATTGCTTCATTGTTGTTTTGAATATCAAAACCTATAACAATGAACCTCTTTCAACAATGAACAAAACAGAAAATTAAAAAACGGCATCGATTATGCACTTGAATTGGTTATGAACTTTCTTCCCTGAAAGTTTGGACTCTCTTGGCTTGAATTTATAGGATTTAACCTTAATCTTGAAGCATTGCTGATTTCAAGTATCTACCTGGCATTTAATAAATTACAAATAGGTTACCTCTTTTATTTCATCATTTATGAGAGTTTTCTTTGCTCTGTGACCATAGCCCCCACTAGCACACATACGTTGAAAATACGTGGATTAACCGTTAGTATCGAAACGTTATTTTAAAGTTGTAAATGTTCGCCTGTTCAATGGTTTATTCGACGTTGAATAATGAAAGCTTGAGAAAAAACAAGTTGAAAACGGGTTCAGTCGGACAAAACAGAACATGGTTTCTGTCGATTGGTATATGCATTTTGTTTCATTTTGTCCGTCGCTTTCATCAAGATATTCAGTGTTAATTTTCCAACATTTAATTATCCAATCGCTGCTGTGAGATTCGAAGCAATTACGTTCCGCACTCGTTGTTGGTAGCTCGTCGCCTTATCCCTTCATCCATGGATCCACTTTGAGAATCACGACTCTTTTACGGTATTCGCAGTAACAGGCAGTATAGAAAGCAGTGGCAAAAATCCAGAATTTCGTTTCACCATCATGTACGAATAAGAATAAACAGTACCTTCCTTCTTTCTTTGTTATGTGCAATTTTTTATCTTTAGCACTTTGACAATCGCTGCACTATTAAATTTGTATTTCTAGATAAATATAATATGTAGCCTTAGAAAAACGTATTTAAAGCGAAAATATGTCATAGTTGAAAATACTTGACATTAACGACATGACTTGACTTAGTTGAGGAAGAATATTAGCTTAAAAAACAATTCTGACTATCTATTATATTTTCTATAAGGCATTTATTGAAATAATTCGTAAAATATCTTGTAATTAAGATTCTTTTTCCTTTCGCAAAATAACATAACATTAAACACATGTAATTACCTTCAAAAAGTTAATGTTCAGTATAAGGGAAACCCTTCACAGTGATATGCTTCATCATAATGACTACAAAACTTCCAGTAGTATAAAAATTCAGTACATAGGAATATATACTTATATTTGAATGTATTTATTTAAGAAAAATATCAATACCAAGCAGCAGCAAATAATGGTTACAAAACTGCGTTTGTATTCCATTTCTACTATTAATGTCTCTAAATTTCATGGTTCCATCAATTACAATGCGCATTTCCGTTAGATATATTTATTAGATAAATAAATAGGGATCAAATATTTCGGTGTTGACCCAGCATCGTGAGGACAATTGGGGAGCTGCTGTGAATAAAAGACAGTGGCGATCACAGTGAGAGCTTCGGCTCTCCTCTCCCAACCCGTCTGGTCAGCGTGGGAGCAGTAGACCAACTCCTCCCTTCGGGGAGAGGCCTCATCCATTAGTGGATTGAATATGGCTGTGATTTATTTATTATAGATAAACGGGAAGACAAATAACGTATGAGATCTACACAAAGGGGTAAACTAGTTAAGAAAAGGTTATCAGCCGAGGTTATGGACGATTAAAAATGAACGCGGAGATCTTCAGGCGGTGCACAACGGAGAACAAACAGAGGAATTTGAAATGTATATCGCAGAACCATGAATACCCGAACCTAATGAGATCAAGTTCGAAATGTAGATAAAAAAATTGAATAATTTCAAATTACCAAAAATAGATAATATTCCATCCGAATTAATTAAAGCCGGAAGCACGGCACTAATCAAGGCAATTGATTCCTTGAATGCAAGCATATGATTCTACCACAAGAGAAAAGTTATACAGTATCCTAGTACGATTTGGATTTCCGAGAAAACTTGTTCAACTAGTGAGGATGGGTCTCAACGACCCCATAAACAGAGTACGGATATAATATAGTTTCGAGATTCGCAGTGGATTGAAACAAGGTGATACCTTGTCACCACTACTGTTTAACTTTGCGTTAGAATATGCGATTCTAAAAACAAAAAAAAAGTCTAACATTGAATGTTTTGAATCAACTGTTCGTGTACGCGGATGATGTAGATTTAATAGGGAACGAAATAGATGCACTATAAAATAACACCGAGGTCTTATTAAAGCTTGCGATGACATAGGTTTACAGGCGAGCGTAGAGAAAACAAAATACACGATAACAAACCTAAACACAGGAAATGAAGGAAATAAATACATAATAATCAAGGATAAGAACATAGATAAAGTAAACAAAATTAAATACTTGAGAGCAAGTAACAAGCAAAAGGGACGTCACGGGAGAAATAAAAAGTCTTTAGTATCGGGCAACTGTAGTGTGCTACAATTTATGTTTGAAAAAAGACAAAATATGTCACCATTATTGGTCCAAACATAGCTGCCTTTTTGTAGTTTATTTGAAGTCACTGCTTGAATATTGTTTGAATTTTCAAATTAGAATGTTATCTTTTGATTGGCAGAGAAAGTGTAAAGCCCTGATTGGTTATTGTGAGTTTGCGCGCGCTTCTGCAGAGGTCACGCCAACTGGCGACTTGGGTCCCCAGTTGGAATTGGAAATTCATGTTGGTGAGAGGTGTGATGTTCGTTATCGTAATCAGTTATACCGTACATTACGTAAAGTTATACTGTTCATAGTGTGGTATGTGTTAATATGAGGTTATCAATTGAGTTCATATTCCAAGTGTTTTGTGGAATTTGTTAATGCTTAAAATCTCAAGGAAAATTAATTTTATATCAAAACTAAAATCAGGTTGAAGTGGAGTTAAAATTACCTCATATAACAATCTGTGATAATGGGATACGTTACCACTTCGTATGATTCTATACAATAAGTTTATGAAGTCACAAGTGTGCTGCAACCGTGGATTTATTAGTAGAAGTGACGGCTTCAAGGTTACGTTAAAATATGATCACAAACTTAGAAGTGATTGTGATAGGAAAACCCTGGAGGTAAAAGTGATTAGAAGTATACGTAGTTTCCAGTTAAATAGCGCGACAAGTACCTTGAGTGTTGAATACGAAGTTACGGCGTAATTACTGTTACGCTAGCAATTTTTGGTGGGTGATTATCGTGAAGTTCCTATATTTAGAAGAGTAGATATGTGTTGGATAGTTTCCTGTAGTTCACTTTTCTCGGGGAATAGGCTTAGATAATGCACTTAGGTTGGCTGGCGTTTCTTCTATTCATTTTGTTAAACGGAGAAGTTTTCTAATTGGCTACTCAGTATCAGAAGTAAGGAAAAGAAGTCCTTATGCTATTCAATGGGGAACTCTACTTCCAGGGATAAAAATAGGCTAGGCTTCGATTTTTGTATTAAGCATAGATTTCATAGTATTCAAGTATAATTACTTTATATATCCGAGGTTAGAAATATGAGGTTTTTCTGTTAATTAAATACATTTTCGAGAATATACGACAATGTGATATAGGATTTAGTTTGATGTGTTTGGTTTTCTTGAAAAATCAGAAAATAATTAATAATTTTGTTTATTTGGGGAAAAGTAACAAATCACAAAGTACCATTTTTCCTTTCTTATGTTTCCATATTTCAAGTTTTGTTCCAAGAACATAATTGTCAATCTGTTTTCTTAAAAAGAAAGATAAAAACTGAAAAAAATAGAAACAAAAGCTATTAGTTTCCAACGAAACTATGATTTTGATTTTCAATCTTGCAATAGTTTTGAATTCCTACATCAAAGATATAATTCTGATTAATTACTATAGTATCATAGTAAATTTCTATTAAGGGCCATCAAGGTTACATCGGATCTAGGTTGAGAACCGTAGGAGTCGAGGTTCTAGTGGTCTATACAGGTAACAATGTTTTTTGGTGAAAGTATTTCTTTTTCAGGAAAGTGTAAGAAATAGTTTTCGATTATCCGATGAATAGTATTCACACTTCTCTCCGAATAGATAGTTCTCTGTTTCAGGCAAAGAATAATTTGTTAGCTATTACACGAAGAGAAAATAATACTCCAGGTATTCATTCCAAAGATCAGAATTATTACGATTCAACTTTTGCATATCTTGCAGAAAAAGGCAAAAGAGCGCCTGGAGTTCTCTTCAATGTATCATCTCGTTTTCCACCCGGTGATTCAATTAATCTATTGTTTATCCAATAGAGGACTGGTATGAATAGAGATACAGTTAATACCATCTCTAATAGGGAAATTTGTGGGTTGTATAGTGGAGTTTACTTGCAAACCCAAAAATACTCATTCGGAGGTTTTTACTGCTCTTATTCTGAATGGGTGTTTTGTTTATTGTATAGTAGCTAGAAGTGAACATTGAACACTACACAACGCATGTTTCTATTCAGTCCAGAAACTCCTAACCTCGCGATTAATATAAAAAAATGTTGAAATTGAAAATATACAGAACAATTATTTTGCCGGTAATACTTTTCGGTTACGAAAGTTGGAGTATAACCCCAGCAGATGGACTTAAATTACGTGTATTTGAAAATAAGGTGTTAAGGGAGATATACGAGCCGAAACGGGACGAGATGACTGGACAATGCAGGAGACTTCATAATGAAAAACTCCACGGACTATGACTCACCCGATGTAAAAATAATGAAATCAGGACGACCAACGTGGGCAGGCCATGTAGCTCGGATGTGAGAAAACCAAGATTATATTCCATCTTGGTTGGAAAACCGAAGGGAAGGAGACCATTAGTAACACCGAGACACCTTTAGGAGGACAATATTAGAAGCATCTTTGAAATGTAGGTAATTGTGATGAAAACTGACTGGATAGAATCTTGCCGAGGATAGAATCCTATGGCGAACATTTGTTACTGCGACGATGAACTTGCGAGATTTGTAAGCAAAGAGTAAGTAGGTAAGTTTAAATACACAGAGTACCCTCAGCTGTGAAGGACAATCGTATTTTTTCAAGCTTTTTCTAAAGGAAAACTGCCTAATCCACACCGACGATTTACTTGAGCTTCGCTCAATTTAAAGCGATCGGGCTCTATTTGGGCTGGCTGTGACGTAAGATTTGCCGTTTGTCAGCAAGATAGGGAGTGTATATATATTTTAAGCAGTTATGAATTTCACAGCTCGAGGTTTCTCAGTATTAACCATTAACAAATCTTAGTTTTAATTGTAGTGCTTGGCAGTTTTTTCTACCACTTTCTTACCAATATGAAGTACAAATCATTCAATATGTAGTATCATAATGCCCTTTCTCTTTTAGTATAGGAAGGAGGGAGAGAACAGAGAAATAATTCCATACTATCCAAAATTATACATTATGTATGTTTCTATGTTTTTCCTCATAGTACTTGTAAGTCTGAATACACAATACCCTTTGCAACCATAACTTCTTAGTGATTTAAGTGTAAGGCTTTTGAATTCTGTAGCTATCATCGATTGAACCTCCTTTCTCAGTTTAAGAGTTAAGTACACTATAATGCATGAGAGGCGTTACCAAGTGATCGTCGCACAGTGACTAAAGCGTATATATTATAATTTATTTTGGCATCCGTCATGAGTAATTTACCTTTAACAGGCAGTTATTTCTGTCACCCTTGTCTTGCCAACATCCTTACCTTTTTGGACGTGCCCCTTTATCGCCTTTATTTGCGGCCCTGTTTTGAGGTCCAAGTTACAACACCTGTATCTCGAAGACGAAGCGGAATTGAGCACATGAAGAACATAACTGTTTTCTTTTCCTGTCAATAATTCTAAGTTTGTCTGTCGAATTGTTATATCCTTATAATTATAATAAAGATAAATTTTGGTAATATGGGTAGTGGGGTCCGATAATACGGACAGTGTAAGTATGTGCTGTACAAATAGTGTCCTGCTCTGCGAATTTTGTATTTACGTAAGTTGAAAACATATTTTTAGCAATGTAAAAGCTAACGAAAACCACCTCGTAAATAAGTAGGATCACATTCTTGTATTAAGAGATGGTTACAGGTTAGGAACTAAATAATTATTGTATATTTTCATACTTGCTAAATGTGGCTACATGTGGATCAGATCTTTGAGTGTCTAATTACAGAAAAAATATGTACAGCAAAATAGTAGACCTATACAGAAACATGGCATGCCGCATGTTACTGATATAAGAAACTGGCCCCAGCAGAATAATGGTTTGATATCGACCCTGTACTGAGCCAATAACCCGGACATCGATCGTGGTTGACCGTCCTGACTAAACAAAGACCTACATTGGCGTGGTACGATATTTCGACATTCAAAGCTATTCCAGAAATACATGTGAAACGTGTTACACATTGACGTTCAGAAATCTTAGGGGTAAATAATTGGCAATCTTTTTCACCCCGCATTTATGATCGACTATGCGCTATTAGGGTAGGCCCCCTAACCTGACTTAAAATGAACGAGGATTTTATACTATCCAGGATACTAATTTCTTGCTCCAATCAATATAAGATTCAGACAAGGCTCATTTAGCATCATCTTTCTAATTTTTAGATAAACAGATATACATTTTATTTCCTTTCGGTAGTAAGTCATTAAGAGAAAGTCATATCTGCATTCTATGACATACACTTCTACAACCCTTTCAATTAAACACACGGAGTGAGTAATAAGAAACAAAGAAAACCAGAAGAAGAAAAGAAAGGAGAGAAAATAATAAAAGAAAAAGTCGAATTGATTTATGAACACACACAAAGTTAGTCAGCAACTACCGCTCTTTATCTCTTTCTCTCTCTCTCTCTCTCTCTCTCTCTCTCTCTCTCTCTCTCTCTCTCTCTCTCTGTGTGTGTGTGTGTGTTTCCCAATTTCTTTAAAATTCCATTAAGAGTCGTATACCAATGATAAATTTGCACCAATAAACACCAATGGGAGGAAGGGGGTTGTTCCGCTCCGAACCCCACGTCTGTAATTATTGTAATTAGCCTTAGAAGTAAATCAACTAACGGGATATGTGTAACTGAATATCCTAGAAGGACATATGATCAAATACGTACTTTAAGTTCCCTTTCAGTGGAGTATCCAGAGCGGGGGCGCGTGTCCTCTCAAAGAAATATGCTGTATTCTTGCATTATTATTCAAGAATATTTCTGAGGAAAAGCTTAGATGTGTTTCCGAACCAACCAAAAATATGAACAGTCGCATACCAATTCCGAATTTGTACCGAAAAACACCAGGGGGAGGGGACATTGCGGACCTCAAAATTGTGATTATTGTTATTATGTATTTGCGAATAAGTTCCAAATACAGTACATGTCGGCCATTTTACATCGAAACATTAACAGAAATTAACAAGAAAAATTTAAACAACAATATGTACAACAACGTCAAGATAGCAATATTACAAATACAATTTGTTTATCTGAGCCCTAAAAGTGTTCTGAGAGGCAAAAATATCAAATATTTGTGGGAGAGGCAAAAATATTTCGTAGTTATTCTGTTCCTCAGTGTCCTTTGAACTAAGTTTATTCTGGATTTGTTTACATAAAAGAGGGCTACATTTCGTTCTCGTCGGATAGGTACACGAAACTTGATTTGTGGCAATAAGGTCTCACTTTGAATATTACCTTTAACAATTTTGTGCAAGAAAAGATCACCAATGTCGCAACGAGCTGGAGGTGATTTTGTATTCAATATTTTCACTAAATCCGCATTAGAGAACGCACGTAATTCGGGAACTCTGGCTCTCACTATAGTAACAAAGAAATTTATAGCAGTTTCTAACTTAGTAAAATGCGTGGGACATGCCATGGACCATATAGGCGAGCAATACTCAATAGTAGGTGACACACAGGACTTGTAAAACAAGCTAAGCGCAGATTGATTTCGAATTTCTGTAAAGCGATAGAGCAAATCTTGTTTCCTCATAGCACTTCCAGTAATATGAGTAATGTAAGAAAAAGTGAGCTTGCTGTCAATAACAACACCAAGGTCTCTGAAAGAAGAAACAGCATTTACATTTATATTTTTAATGGTGTATGAGTGATGGATTGTGTTTCTTTTCAGGGAAATAGAAAGAGCTCCATATTTTTGAGGATTTAGCTTTTAATTCCACGTATTGCACCATGTAACAAACTGAGAAATGTCATCTTGAAGGCTTAAGGCATCGTGGCGGGTAGAGATTTGTCTGTAAAGTTTATATTCGTCGCGAATAGGAGATCTTAATTGAGGAGTCTGAATAAAGCGTAGGAAGGTCATCAATATGTAAAAAAAACACACAATAGAGGTCCTAGAACACTCCCTTGAGCAACTCCAGAGAGAACGGGAATGAAGCTCGAAGAAGATCCAGAGACTATTACACGTTGTTGCGTACTATTAAGGTAGTTCTCTAATAGTTGAAGAAGTTTGTCATGAATATTACACCTAGTAGATAACTTATAGATAAGATAAGGATGGCTGATGGAATCAAAGGCCTTAGATAGGTCAACATATAAAACATCTAATTGGGAATTATTGGAGATGCATTGAATGGCATCAGTGAATAGAGCAGACAGATTGGTCAAGCAAGATCTATACCGGGTAAGAAATCATGCTGTGAAGAATTTATGTCCGGGGCAGTAAATTTATAGATACGATCTTTCATTATTTTCTCACATATTATTTACAGAGGCGATAGTGAAGAAATTGGCCTATATGAAGACAATGATTTTTTTATATACAGGGTAAGTCAAAATGATGTACCCGATTTCATACATTTATTTTGTGAAATATAATGAACATATCTGAATGTAATACATGTGGTAAGAAGGGTAACTCTCAAAGTTTTTTTCAGTCACATCACAAGTGCTCAATGTGAGCACCTCGCGTAACACGACACACATCAAGCCGATAGTCTATCTCCTGCCAAACCTTGTGTAGTGTGTCACGGTCAATCTCTGCAATGGCTGCTATGATGCGGGCGCGAAGGTCACCCAATGTTGTTGGAAGTGGTGGTACGTAAACACGATCCTTTATGAAACCCCACAAAAAGAAATCACACGAGGTCAGATCGGGGGAACGAGGTGGCCAACGAATGAGAACTCGATCCTCCTGAGATGCACGGCCTATCCAGCGCTGTGGCAATGCCTCATTGAGATGATTCCGAACGCTGCCATGGTAATGTGGAGGGGCACCATCCAATTGAAGAATGAAATCTGCACTATCCTCTTCGAGCTGTGGAAGGAGCCATTGTTGCAGCATATCAAGAAAAACATGTCCTGTCACAGTAGGTTCAAGGAAGAAAAAGGGCCCATAAATCTTTTCAGGGGAAATGGCACAAAACACATTCACCTTGGGTGAATCGCGTTGGTGTTCCACAACTGCGTGGGGATTATCAGTTCCCCAGATCCTTACGTTGTGTCTATTCACATTCCCAGAAAGGTGAAACACCACTTCATCACTGTAACGTAACCTTTCGACGAACCCATCCTCTTCCATTAACGTGAGAAAATCAGCACAGAAAGACGCTCGAGCAGCATAATCAGTGTCTCTTAAGGCTTGTAGCAGTTGCAAGCGATAGGATTTCATTTGTAAACGTTTCCGCAGAATTCGCCATACAGTTTTCTGTGGCATTTCAAGTTCCCTCGCTGCCCGGTAGCTAGACTTCTGTGGACTCCGCACAAAACTGGCGCGAACACGTTCCACTGTTTCTTCCTCAGCTGAAGGACGGCCAGTCTATTTTCGCTTACAGATGCAGCCCGTATCTCTGAATTTTTCATACCACGTACGAATGTTTTTTCCAGTAGGTGGGTCTCTGCCATACTTGGTACGGAAATGCCGTTGAACACTCATCACAGAGTTGTTTACATGGTAATCCAGCACACAGAACGATTTCTGCTCTCCAGTCAGCGCCATTTTCGTTAACTGCTTCCAGCGCCGCGTAGCGGTAGACAATGCAACCACGCGGGACATAAACTAAACTCAACTAAACTTTGAACGTTTGCCTTCCCTTGCGCGTAGCTCACATTAAGATACGTTCATTATATTTCACAAAATAAATTTATGAAATCGGGTAAATCATTTTGACTTACCCTGTATATCCTGATTTATGTATAGGAGTAATGTTAGCTTTTTACCAGAGTTTTGGAAAAGCTCCTTCTCTGGAACTACGGTTGAGCAACTTTGATTTTAACGTTCCAACCTATTAAATATTGCTCTTGTTGTGCTGAAACGTCTCTCGGAGAAGACATTTCCCAGGTGGTATCCACAAACAGTCTTTGACAAATTTTCTCATTTTCGAATAATTTGTGATTTTAGTAGTCAATTTTCATGTGGACTATTTCCCAGGTGCTGAAAGCATGAATTTTAAAATACATTTATTGCACACTTTTATAAGAAAGAAGAAACTGTTTTAATTTGTGACCAAAATAGCTGTTTGGATGCTCGGCAAAGTAGATCCAAAGTCATATATTAAGAAACATTATATGACAGTTTTGAAGAATTTATTGGAAAAGAAACAAGACAAGAAACAAAATGAACAAGGAAATAATATTTGCCACTGCTGTCTTTTCTGAAACTTGAGATGGCGACCTCTTAAATAGAGGCATAGAAGCTCTGAATAAAAAATATAAATTTCAATAGATAGTCTATTGATTCATATGTTCAACCATGATCTCTCACACCACAATACAAGAAACATGGAAACTACTTCTTTTGAACTAATTGTGTTTTGAAAACTCATGGTCCTTTGACTCTGAGATGTAAAATAAAATGTCGCACGAGGTTGTATTCAGAGAAAGATATTATTCTCAAAAATAAACGAGTATTGTGTTCAATATATTTGAAAAACTACAAATATATAAACTACTCGTTCTAGTAATACCAATAGTATAATGATTTCAACATTTTCGAAATTATTTCAGGATCACTGCAACATTTAGCTCGGTGCCCGATCGAAATAAAAATTGAATAGTACAATTAGAAGTCGATTGTATAGCAAGCAAATTTCACCCCTTTTCGTAACTTTACCCTCTTGACATGCTTACCAATAAGCTTAGTTATATGTGTACGTACTTACGTGATAATATCCATACAGTCGATATTTATAGATACATCCCCTTTTCAGATTTACTGGTATTATTCAAAAGACATATTGAGAGCTACAAAAATATAATGAACAATATATAACAATCCTATCATATTCACGCTTCTTTCGACCATCAGCAAGATAGATTATTTACAGACTAGCGTCATTGCATCGTTACTAGCTCCCACCACTGAACAGAACTCTATCAGTACAAATGCAAATAGCGTAAGTAGCTCACATTTAAAGATAGAGAGACGATATACTGATACCGTTTTAAAGCTCTTGAAGGGGTCTATAACTTTAACGTTACATATTGTGATAGTATGTTACAATTACTGAGGTTATTTTAGATAAACTTCAAAACTTAAATCAAGAAACTATTTTCTTTCAGTTTTAATTATGATATCTCAAAGAGAGAACAATAAAAAAAAAAAAAAAAAAATTCTTCATTGTAGTGATTTTCCAGTTAGTTCCCTTGAATTTGATACAAAAATTACACTTCTATTTCTATTCTATCTTTCATACGCATTTAAAGATTTCGTTACCAGTTCATATTGATGACATCATAACCCTGAATCCGACGTGGGATTTTTTTTTTTTACTTTCTGTGAGAAATACCGCAGAATTAATACTACATATTGCAACATGTTTCATTTTGTTTTTTGAATGTCTAGGAAGACCTTCAAACCCCAGTAGCCCACAAACGTTGAAAATACGTGGATTAAACGTTAGTACCTAAACGCTATGTTATCGTTGTAATGAACCGAAATGTCCGCCTGTTCAACGGTTTATTCGACGTTGAATAATGGTTGAGAAAAAACGGATTTAGTTGACCAAAACAAAGCATGAATGCTGTCTATTGGTATACACACATTTAGTTTCATTTTATCCGTTGCTTTCCTCGTCATATACGGTGTTAATTTTCCAACAGTAAATAATCCGAGCGGCTGCTGTGGGGTTCGAACACAGGAACGTTCTGTACATCTCGTTGGTAGCTCGTCGTCTTATCCCCCCTCCCGTTTTAAACATTGTTCGCCCTAAGCGGTCCTTTCCTTATTCAATTAATTCTGTCAATTCTTTCAACTTTACCTTACTGATTTAACTAACTACTGACAGCACAGTTAAAATCACATCCATGCCCGAGGCGGGATTCGAACCCACGATCCTTGAGACTACCGCATTAGCGAGCACGACCACCTGGATCGGCATCTATCATCCATGGATCAACGTTGCGAGTTCGCTGCTCTTTTACGGTATATATATTAACAGGCAGTCTAGAATGGAGTTGCTACGCGTTGTTCACCATCATACGAATAAAAATAAAGAATACTTTCCTTCTTTCTTTCTTATGCGCAGTTTTTCTTCTCTAACACTTTGATCGTCGCTGTACTATTAAAATATTTCTCAATAAGTGTAATATGTCGCCTTAAAAACGCATATAAAGAGAAATCTATATCATAGATTAACGCCCTATTAACGAAATAAAATGTTCGTTGAAATATAGTTTAAAATTCAATGTTTTCAACATTCAAATGAAAACATGAAAAATGTTAGTTAATTTCATTGTATTTGCTTTTAATTATAATGTTTAAGCAAGTAAATTAAAAATACAAGTGTGAAACGGAATCTAGGACATAGTATGAATGATAATTGCAAGTACGTCGTATCAACGAAATTCTAACTTCGTTGAAATATGGTTTAAACATTCAATCAGTTTCCAACGTGCACATGAGAACATAAAAAATAGTTTGTGTCATTCAGTTGGTTATTAATTATATTTTTGACATAACATTAGTAAGAAACACATTAAAAAAATCTATACCATAGTTGAAAATAACATATTGAATACACGTTGTATTAACGCCTCATCAACACAATGACGTCCTTGTTGAAATATGGTTTAAAACTAAACGTATTTTTTTTTCAACCGATAACGGATAATCAACGATATGAACCTAAAATCAACGTTAAAAACACGTATGTGTGCTACTGGGAAATATACCTAATGTCTCTGCACTATTACCCCCCTTCTTTTCAATCTCAAAACAGTCTTACTTTGTTAGAACTCATAAATTCAGTACTGTTTTAAGGCATAATACCAAATTGTTTCGCAAAAATAAGTAAATAAATAAATGCTCTTTCTGATGCCAAGAGCACACAGAGACAATTTTTATCAGCAAATTGTTTAGCTACAGCATTATCAAAGATTGTCGATTTAGAACTAATGAAGCAGATTGCAAGCAATACTTGTGGAGCTGCCTGGTGGCGAAAAGTTTAATTCAACACTTGGTATTGCCCTGGCACTGCAAAATCCAGTGTACCACGAAATTTGCAAATGTCAGGAAGTTATAAACGTTAATCCTATATTGGCTTATCTGAAATTGAATATTAGTCAATGGAATATTAATTTATTGATATATTTGCAAATGACTGGAACAGCATTGAAACATTTTAGTTCATATTGTTCACAGTCGTCATACTCTTAGCCAGAGGGGCGTTTCAGACGTGTGATCTCCGATATCAGCAACCATAGAATAGACAATTTAGAAGACGAAGTTACGAAAAACTATTTCTATGAACTGCATCAGACAAGACGAGATTCGACTAACCCTCCTTCATGTAACCCCTTTTTCTGAAACATTTTACAGTAATTTATTGTTTTTCGTATTTACGTATAACCAAGTAGTGGTTGAATTTCAATTTTATTTATAGCCTTTAGGCATCTAAGGCTCAGACCGGGATAGAGGAGGGTGTCGTCCAGCATCTAACTTGAAAGCACCGTTACGGCCTTTGTTTGGTGTATCAAAAAAAAAAAACTTCGAAAAACATGTCAGAATGATCAGCCGCTGGGATTGAGCCCACGACCTCCGATGTACTGGTATGTTTTTTGGTCAAAAAGTGCCAGACCGTCTCATTTCGAACGCTGTTCAGGACGCACGGTAAATCGGGATCACAAAAATATAAACACTTCTTTTCCTATATTGTAATCAGTTTCGTTTTTCCTAACAGTAGCCAAATCGTGCTTTACATTTAGAACTGCAATCCGCGAACTTCTGTAGTCTTCACTCGTCAGTACACCAAATTAATATTAGTCATGCTAAGAAGGTAACCAGATCAATTTTTACCAGTGGAGGACACTAAAGTTAAAAATGGAGGACAACTGCAGATTTCCCCCCCTCCAATGGAGGACACCTAAGCTAAGATCGGTAGACGCCTATGGCTACCCTTTATTTAAAATCCCGTAAGAAACACTGACGAACAGAAGAATTTCTTACTTTCAAATTTCAGTTTTTACAGGGCAAGTTACATAAAATTTTACATTTCGATTTATCTTCCTATCAAGAAATAAAATTTAATGAAGAAGGAAAGTGGTTACCAAATGATGAACCATTTGCTTGATATCTTGGTAATGAACATTTTATTAAATTTAAGAATTTGGATCACAGGAGTACGAATATGTGCAATTCGGAACTTTTTAACCTGACTACTAGAGAATGGAGGACATTTTAAGATATTTAGAGGAGGAGGGAGAACAAGTTAGAAGAAAAGATATGTCCTAAAAAGAAGGACGTCTGGTAACCCTGTGCTTATCGAAATTTAAGCACAGTGAATATTCAAACATTACATTATTCCCTGGGGAACATTTACGAGTTGTGTTAAGATAATGTGAATACAGTTAACCCCAGGAATCGCAAGTTATTTTAGACGCAACATATTCATATAATAAAGGGCCAAAGAGGACTTTGACATTTTCTTTAATTATAAGAAATCACACATAATTTTTTCTAGCTTTTTTTTTTCTTGAAAAATAACTACAAAACTGTCAGTTTAAGTGGCCATGAGGTCTACGGCGTCATGCTAGTGTCCAAGAGGAATTGGCTTTGAACTGCTACTGGATCATGGAGGTTTGTTAACTTTAAGAGATATTTCGGTCATGTAACTAGGGAGGACCGAAGTCATTACTTACTAAAATGACCCTAAGGAAAGAAAGTTTACTAGAATTGAACAATATTCCGGCACATGAAATTCTAACTGGTGTCACGTAGTTGAGAAACAACGTGACAGAGGGCGTCTGTGTATATACGGCCTTGGGTATATACTGCCATCTCTTGGTTAAATTATGCTTAGTTAGGAATTGTCACTACATCAATGTTTTTTAAAAGCTAGAACGAGGAGGTTCAAATTTGTCATCGTGTTTGTTTATGTTTCGCAATCCTATTTTAAATATACAAGACGCATAATCTTGGATCTTACTGTTATACAGAGGCTCTATTTCCGGGGAATACTGAAAAAGACTATCTTTATTGATCTTTTTCATATAGTGAATTACAGCAAGAAGCATACACTTTAAAATAATGTGCTCGCTTATAGAAACGAACACACAGATCAACAACAGTGTTGAGTGATGGTGAAATCAACCTTTGATATTAAAGAGCTAAACTATCACGTCTTTGTGTGGGCTGACTGAGACCTTCAAGAAAAACGTCAATTAACGCCCACCCACTATGGTTCACCCACCAACGGCTTCCAGCTTCAACGCATAGCGATTATATCTCAGATTGGCGTCAATTTCTGTAGATTTATGCAGGTAGTCGAAACGGTAACATCGTTTATCTCGAAAGGTAAGCCCAGAACGACTTCTCTCTTGCTGAGGTTTTCGTTTACCATTTAGAATTTCTAAAATGCAATTCTGTAATCCAGCATATCGGATACAGTTGCTGGACTTAGCTGTTTTCCCCCGGTCTTGAATTCTGTTGCATAGCTATCCGTTACAGTTTTTTATAGCTTGTCAATATCACAAAACTTGTATTTGAGCTTGAACTTGTTAATCATGAATTTTAACTTGTAAATAAACTTCGTTTTTATTCTAACTTAAATCTTGTAGTTCGAGTGTTATTTAGCTATGCAGTCTCCCAACTCCGAATCACTCACTTCTTTTATACGAAACTAGCAAGGCATAAGTAGCTAGTCGGCACCGCATTCTACGCTCCCATAATACAAAACGAAACCATTTCTACGAATGACTCTAAAACGAGTCCAGTTTTAACAAAATGTTATACACCATTCAGGTTCACTTTATATCATCGAATAACACCTGAGTGGGCGTATCAATATTAATCTTAGATTTATCATCACTGCGTTGGAAGAGTTTTTTTTTTGTTTTGATGCGCAGATTGTTTTTACCCCTCTCTGATCTATCTATGTGGCAGATTGTATTTGTTTTCATTTGCTGTACCTAATTATTTTGGGTATGTATTTTCTGTTGGAGGATATGGATAGTTGTGCTTTACGTACCATTTCATCACAAACTTCCAGTGTTTCAAAATACACAAGCAAAGCAAAGGCCGGCTTTGTTGCGATTTGGCTGGGAAGATAAGTTAGGGTTACCACACGTCAGCATTAATGTGGACTTGTCCCCTTTCTGAAATTGAAAATAGCTGTCCCTATAATTTTTCAGTAATTGTAATTTGTCTGTATTTTTCATATCCAAACACAATTACGTTCTGATGGATCGTTGTTTTCTTTATACGCCATGTAAATGCCAAAGATACACACACACACATTAAAAAAAACGTATGATGTGTTTTCTGAGTCGACTGACTTGTTATTTGACCAACCGCTTATGCTAAGTCATACAGTCAGCCAATGAGGATAAAAATACGAGAATGACTTACTTGTTATTTATATACATATGTTATTTATATAATGCGTTGGCGAGGGAAACGGTTCCATTTTTAGGTTTAGAATATGGACACCCCCATTAACCCCTTGCAATTAGTATTAGCTGGTATTGGGAACCACCTACACAGAACACATTACTTGTATATTAGGTTTTCATTTCTTGCATTATTTTAAAAATATCAGAGTATTTCTTGAGTTTTCAATCAACTACGTATACTAATGTCGCCTCTCATTAACTCTCTCAAAAATAAGTTAATGACAAAACTGACTTCACCAATGTACTTCTGGTAAAATTCCAGCCCATATTTATAAGTTACACGGACCCCTTCCTATTTAAAAAAAATCGAGCAAGATTCAAGATGGCCGACTTCAAGATGGCGGCTATGACGCGTGTACACCTAAAAGATAGCGCGGTATCCATTAATGTTCATTTGTTTTCCATTATTTCAAACATTTTATAAATAAACGTGTGTTTTCCTATTTAGATTACACTATAAATGCTCATTCTTATGAACTTTTGGCCACTGCTAATGTCTTTATGGACGAAAGCACTTTTAATCATGCCTTTTTTTTTTTGGGTTTCTTGATGCACCCTATTCCTCTACCAAATTTGGTTAAAAAAAAACATCAATAGGTTTACTTGTAAGCGACAGGTCCTCCAAGGCAAGTTTTCCCTCCATTATTTCATATCTTACGCTGTCAGTTTTTTTCTTAGCGTACGATCTATTTTTCTCAGTGGTGCCGAAAAGTTATTTATTACAACATTTTTCCGCAAAGGGTTCGTTTAATCCATTTCTGAAGTATTTGTAACAAAATGATGTTGTACTTACTAATAATAAAATCTCAGATAAAACGTACAAACAGAAACTTGCAAAAACTTTCATCAAGTAAGCTACAGTACTATGTTTTTAACTTGTGTTTTATTTCTCGAATTTCAACGTTCGTACAATTTAGTTTCAAGTCTCAACTAATCATTCACATTAAGGGTAAATTGTGCGATGTTGTACGGACGGGATCACGTTGATTCAAAAGAAATAATGGAGATGATGTTACCTCTGGTCTTACAAAGGAATGTTTTTTGCTCGAACAAAAATTCTTTTGCGAAAATAAATATTTCCTGAAGAATGAGATACGTTGAAATCAGAAAGGACGGCAATTCATCTGGGAATTTCTATCTTGTTCCCCAAACTGACCAATGCCTACTTGAATACCTGTATAGTACAAAAAACTGGAAGCAACCTTGTAAGTCGTAAACTCGTGAAGGGAGTGAGACAAAATATTGCATAGAAGTAACGTGGATTTTGTGTTACAAGATGTGGGAGATGTGATTCATGGCAGCCAATTTAAAAGCCGCCATCTTGGAATTTGCTCGATAATTTTTAACGGAAAGTGGGTCATGTGATATATCGTTTTAGGCTACCTTGTTTCAAGAAATCCAAATCTGCAGTCAGTTGTTATCTACCTTTATTAGTTTAGGAGATAGGAATCCTCAATTTTGCGATTTTATGTTCTAAAATATGTGTGCAAAGCGCATACATACAACGGTATGATTGGATGACAGGATGAGGGTACTAGTCCCGTGCTGAGGAAAATCATAAATATGTAACAACTTAGAAATGATGACGATGAGGTCTTGTGGTTACGGGTTGCATACGTTGTTGAAGAGGCCATACAAAGGACTATCCGGGTCCAGAGTTATCGAGCGACCGTGGACGGGTGCAAAAGGTCCTTGTCAAATTTGTCGTCTTCGCGAATTGGATGACTTACTAGCTGAAAGAAATTGCACACTTAAAAATTAATGTGCTAGCAGTACAAATTGCAAATCATAGGTCAAATCAAAATCATAGTTGAAGAGTTATTACAGTTTATTGTTAAAAAAAGAATAGGGAGAGAATATTTGAAAAGTACGAAATTCAAATTCAATTACAAGGAAAATTTACAATTTACAGTACACTTTAGCCATCAGATTAACATTTAAGCCGGCATAACAAAATTAGGTGGATGTTACCTGATAGCAGAGCAGCTGCAGTCTGCTGACCTGACGACCGGATGAGAACCGATGCGGCGCGGCTTAATGACGAGTGTGATGACGGACACGCGGGTGACCGGTTGAGAGACGTTGCGCTGGTGATCGACGTAAGATTTATTCCATTGTTCCAGAGTTTCTTCTTTCATCTTTTCTTCTTGCCTTCTTCAGGTGAAAGAGGTCCTGTAATCCAGCTGAGTTGCAGACGAAGCGTGAGGAGGGAAGTATAGAGGACTTCCAACCTCGTGACTTTTAAGTTGCACTTTTTGTATACAACATAAAATCACTAAGATATGAGTTTAACGTTTAGAATTTCTTCATTTTAATGTAGAATTCCGTCCTTAGTCGTCAAGATATAAAGGGCAACTCCGTTCTTTTTTAGATCGACAAGAATCTTCGCCTTGCACCTCCGTAATAATAAGAATGTTTCGCCTACAGCTTTCAAAATGAAAAAGCAAACTTATCGTTGTATACTCAGCGACGGAAAAAGTAACTAACTCTGTTATTGCTTCATCAAGTCAAAAGTATCACTTCGATATGAAGTTTCTTTAAAGTTAGTCTCCAAAAAGTGAAAGTATATACACTTTTAGTGCATTTTGTGTGAGAAGATGAAACTTCCTTCAGGAGATGGAAGGTCACATATACCTCTCCTCACACATCATCAGCTGCGCCACTGGATTACAGGACTTCCTTCGCCCATTAAGAAGAAAATAAGAAGAATGGAAAAAAACCACTGAAACTTCAAACAGACTTCGGTATAACGGTTGACCGGTCACCCGCGAAACCGTTAAGCCACACCGCGTCGATTCCCATCCGCACACCACTTCATCAATTGGTAGCTGCAATATGTAATACAATGCCAATTTTATGTTAATGCCGGCTTAACTCAAGTGTTAAAGGGCACATAGAGATTGCAAAATTTTCCGTAACTAAAAGCAACATTATTGTTGTAAATTCTATAGATTCCTCTGCTAGATATCTTTCAATTAATTTTAATAAATTGTTGTGGTTGTCCATTAACAAAGGTTTTGACTCGGTTTCACTTGAATATTATTTTATGTTACTAATGAATTAACTTTCAGGTGTGTCATCTCTTTCCTCGGATTAATCATTCAAAATGCGAAGACGGCGAGCTCTGCAAGGATCTTTGCCCTCGAACACGGAGGTTCGATTACTCTTTGCCCAGATAGTCCTTTGGATGGCCTATTCTGGCTGGACTATCGAAACTTATGCAACCCGAACCACTAGACCTCGTAGCGTTGTATTACATAACCTCTAGGGGCTTCACCCCAGGTCGTTGCATATTTATGGTTTTCCTCAGCACGGGACAACTACCATCGTCTCGTGACATCCACCTGCCGTTGCACACACAAACCCATTTTTTTTTTCAAATCTTTATGGACCCTACGAAACATATTGGTCCAACAGCGACGCAGATATGGTTCAATCCGCTATTGGATATTCGTTGATTTTTTATTATGCACTGGCTTGCAGATATTTCGAAGGATAGAAATCAAGGGGCGTGAAATCAAGTGAAAAAGTGATGCACTCGCGGATTTTTGCTGACTGCTGCAACATCGTGGAATTGTATATTCATCTACTATCGCACCTCATCAGCGTAGTAAGAAGTGAGCCATCTTGCTGGTAAAGTCAGTAAAAATGCCATCAGAACTCACAGTCAGCAGTGTTCCTCCCGCCTCGGTGTTCTCAACAGTTAGTGATCCATTGAGAGGTTCCTCCTTCCCCTGATTTGATGCGCCTTGGTTTCCATTTTTGACTTTCATGACTTGCATCTATCTATGACATAGGTCGGGATAGAGGGAGAGACAGGGTAGGGAAATAAATTGGACCTAGCCTTATTCAAGGTGGTGTGATCGAGGTAAAGAGGGAAAATCTCTGTTAGGATGGCTGGCACTGGGAATCAAAACCGGGTCCTCATGATTGCAAGCATTATCAACTGAGATTCCGCACTAGCAGCTCCTTGATTTCAATCTCTCGCTCACTTGAAAGACATGATATGAGGAGTTTCAAAGCAAAAAGCGCTGAGTCAATAATAAAAACAAATTTCAGGAGAGCAGAAAAACTAATAGCTCCGAAACTGTCACGGACTTAAGTAAACTGTTAATGTTATATGTTAATTGAAGTACTACAAGTTGATATGGCATGATTACAAAAATCAGTTTTTCAGTAATAGCCGAGTTATTGTTAAAACATTTTGGACAAAAATGCATTTTGATGCGAACGCACCGAAAATGATATATATCTGAGACTCTATAAATGAAATACAAAAATACATTTGAGCATATTGTATTTACAATGGTAGACACAACAGTGTATGAGGCATGTAGAAGTATAATTCTCTCTCTCCCTGTATGCGAATATTAAAGGGTTACACGCCATAAAACGAACATACCAGTACATACTACATAATTGAAAACAATGAACTTTTGCTATAAGAATACACATACACAGTAATATGCTTTGCAGTAATGCTCTCAATTTCGTGTTGTGTTCCATACGATATCCACTTCCTCTTCCAAGCAGTCGCATTCGGACACACTTTCGTTTTCAGTACAACTTGCAGTACATCCATTGCGTCAATATAGAACTGCAGCACAGGTTCACGTCCCCAGTGATCTCCGAATCGTTTTTTCAGTAGATTTGCAACTTCAGCTTTCTTTGCATCGGTGATTCGACTTGCCAGAGGTAGTGCTGGGGCATATGGTACGCTGGCAAACTTCATCCCTCGTTTCAGTGATGACACATACTTTTTAGAAGGGTCGTCAAAATTGTACGTTTGTTCCCTTTTGAAAACAGCCCCGGGACGTCCTTGGTGCAAAGCTTTCTTCAGGAACACACGTTTCATGTCACTGATACCTGTAATTTTTTTGTAGGGAATTGCCTAACGCTTTCACATCCCGCAAATGCCAGTCGACGCCTAGAACTCGCACAGTCCAAATTTCGCGGCACAGTCCAAATTTCGCAGTACATTCCAAATTCTCCATGTCGAATATTCGAGGAAAAGAAAATATTACCTTTGCCATGTGTATACTTATATGAGCTCTTACTATATATAAGAAAGAATTCTAGAAACTTTCAAATAAATAGTGATGTTCATCATTATAACACTCGAAATAAGAGCGACGTCCACTTTTTCTGTCACACCACGAACATTTTCCACAAGAGGGTAATGCATTTAGGTGCTTCCATGTATAATGCTCTCCCATCAGCAATAAAAGATGAACTATCTTTGCGACGATTTAGCAAGAAGTTAAAAGAGTATTTACTTACTCATTGCTTTTATTCTGTAAATGAATATTTGAACCTAGTAGTTACTAGGACAAGATTTTGTATTTATATATATTGTAACATTTGCAAGTATAATTTATGTATAATATCAACTTGAATAACTGTGAACTGTATGTAAACTGTATGGAATTATCTCTCATTGTCTATACATTGTCTTGTCTCATTGTTTAGACAAATCCCATATCATGTAACATGATCAGTGGATGAAATAAATTGAAATTGAAATTATTGCAGTGTAACTATCAGGGTTCAAAATTTCGGAATATTTTCCGTTGATCGTTGCTTTCGTCTTTATGATTTTTCTCGTTCCTCTGCTACTGCCTGCAACAGCTACTTCACTATCCGTTTTCACTCCTCGTACTGAACCTGAATTTGAGATCTGTTGACCGTACAGAGCGCTTACGTTATTTGTACCCTGCCTATCGCCGTACAGACGCCAAGTGATGTCAACAACGCTCCTAACCACAGTAGACTCATTCGTACTGATAACACGCGACACAACTTGTGAGCTGATGTGACTACACTTTCCTGCATTGTTAAATAGCGCGTTCTGTTCCGGACAACACGGTGGACATAGCGCTTTCTGCATCAAATGCTGTATTTTACGGCCGTTTTACGCAGTGACAGTGACTTTTGAACCGAATGGGTAGCACAGATCGCTTCAGCGCTGGCGATTTATAGAAAATCCGCATCAAAAAGCACATCGTCTGCGGCTGGACTTAGCGCGTTTTGATTTGGAGCTCCTCATATATCGTGTAAAAAATCAAAGACCTACACCATCTTCAGATTTATTTGAATTTGGATTTTAAGGCCTTTAAGCATCTGAGACTAAGGCCATCAGAAAATGTGAAAATCATAAGGTCCTTCAACCTCCATGACACCTATTTGGTAGGAAAATATAGTTTCGCCCAGAGGCAGGTCTATGATAAGAACAAAATAGGTGCAACCATTGAACGTGTATTTCTTTCACCAGCTGAAGATTTACGTGAGAAGAATTAACAATTTTGTGAGATGTAACTTCGAAACTACTCAAACAAAACTTCATGGGCGAGTGTTTATAAACAAAATGTTTTCGGTTGTGTACAATCAACGTGGATAGAAATAATTTCAAAATATGTGAATCTAAGCGTGGAAAACGTCAGGATATGATGTTTCAGCTGAAATTAGAAAAAGATTTTTATATTAGCTTGCTGTCGTGTGATGTTGATGTATGTGAAGAATTCGCATTTAAAAAATGTAGCCATTGTTCGCTTCTGCTCCGATTTTATCATTTCATAGACGAATCACAATATCACTTTTAAACAAATATCGTTTTTATGAAATACCACTTTCATTCACCGAATTTAACGCCTTTAATTTCAATTTTTGGACTCGTCAAAAGATATTGTATCGTGAGAAATAAATTACCTACACCATCTCCAGCAACGGATTCAAGCATAATTGAACCACTGTTGAACCCAATATTCTTCGCAGTGTCCATAAAGATTTGAGAAACATACAGGCTTTGTGTGTCCGCCCAAATTTATACCATTTTACGCACATGTTGCAGGAAGTAAAATCCCAAAATTGAGGATCCCTATCTCTTAAACTAATAAAGGTAGATAGAAAACTGACTTCAGATTTGGATTTCTTGAAACAAGCTAGCCTAAAACGGTATATTACATGATCCACTTTCCACTATAAATTCTCGAGCAAATTCCAAGATGGTTGCTTTCAAGATGGCTCCCATGATTCTCATCTCCCGCATCTAGTAGCGCGGCATCCACGTTACTTCTATTCAATATTTTGTCTCACTTCCTTCACGAGTTTACGTCTTACAAGGTTGTTTCCACTCTTTTGTACTATACGCTATTCGGGTAGTCATTAGTCAGTTTGGAGAGGAAAATAGTAATTCACATATGAATGATCGTTCTTTCTGATCTCAGTGTATCACATTCTTCAGGAAAAAATATAATTTTGCATCAGAACTTCTGTGCGAGCAAAAAAATCCCTTGTTAGTGAAGATTTTACATTAGCATTTGATAATCCGCTTGCACTGGCCAAACCACTTCGAAATAAAAGTTGCAATTGGGCACATACATACAAGGCTTCCTTGATACCAAATTTCGCTTATTCTATGAGGACCCATTTGAGGTATTTAAGCTCGAAATACGGCATTTCTCGTAGGAAAAAGGGTATGTGATTCAACGACATGATTTTTTCGCATGCAATACCCTGTTGATAGGTCTAAACGTTACAAAAAATTGCAGCCTTATATTCAGCTCCTTTACACACACAGACAATGGTTTGAAAATCCAATTTTATGCAATTTGTTAATCGTTTTTCGACCTAATTGTTAGAATAAAAAAAATCATTTTGAGAAAAGGTGCTTCCAAGTCTTCAAAGTACACTACATTTCAGGAGCTACAAAACGGGTTTTGATTCAGCTCTCTATAGCATTAAGAAAAGATATTTAGGCTTTTGTGCACGGTTACAGGATGATACGATAGACTTTTCACGCCCAGAAATGTGTAGGTATTTTTCGAAGAAATTTAAATTTTAATATGCAAATGCTCAGAAAATATCCATACTCAATTAGCCTCTAATAATTTTTCATATATAATCTCTGTGTTAAATAATATGTGTATATATCAATTTCATTTCTATATGTAATTTTGGGGGATAAACATGGTGGCAGAAAATTCTTTATTGTTAGTTTGTATAGGGAGCTCAGCAGTTAGTCAGTCAGTCAGAGTAAATGACGGGATTGGAATGTGAAGTGTCGAGCATATTTGCTCATGCCTTCCAAATGTTTTGAATTTTGGCGAGATGAATGTTAAAAATCTGAATTGATTAGGGAGCAACTGTCGCATCCCTAAGGCAGTCATTGTAAAAAGTGAATTTTGTTAAGTTATGATTTACTAAACATGAGGTTTGAAGTGATTTGTTTGAATTATTATTGACGAGGGAGGGAGGAAGGAGAGATTTGTGTAGCGAGGCTAAGATGTTATTAGTTTGCAGTGAGGCTAGATGTTTAAAGTCCTTCCATAAAAAGAGCTTAAATCGTGAGTTTATGACAGGTAATCGGAGTTATGAGAAATATAATTATTTGGGATGAGGCATGCGATGGGTATGTCTGAGAGGTTGGGCGGTTCCAATGGTATGTAAGGTTGGGTAAGGAGAGTTGATCATGCGGTGCCAGAATGAACGACAGTTAGAGTCAATGACTTCTGTAAGTAGTGGTAATGATAGGTCTTCATGTAATTGAGTTATTCTTGGGTCTCTGCTATGTCCAGTAATCATTCGAGCTGCACGATTTTGTACACGTTGAAGTTGTATCAGGTGAGATTTGGCTACGTGTTGCCATGCAGGTGCGGCTTAAATTAAGATGGAACGAATCATCATGACGTATACATTCAATTTTGCTTGCAGCCTGAGTTCACGACTGTGAAGGATCGGATAGAGTGCTAGAAGCCGGATTAGTGCTCTATTGGCGACTGTTTTCAGATGTGGTTTAAAGCGTAATGTGCGGTCAAGATCGACGCCAAGATATCGTGCAGAAGAGCTGTCTGGTATTTGAATTCCAAAAAGTGTGAGAGGTTGTAATATGCCAGTGTATCGCTTGGAAAAATGTACTACAGTAGTTTTGTCAGCATTTAGTTTCATCCTCCATTTAGTGGTCTAGGTTTCAATTGAGTCCAAGTGACGTTGTGCATAGAGGTGTGACTAACGAAGATTACGTGAAGATGCAAAGATCCTAGCTGACTCGAGTAATAATAATGATGATATTAATAATGAAATTGAAGTAAGTAAGATGTTGGAGGCAATTCGTGAAACAATTAAGAGCGCAGCGAAGGAACATGTGGTGAGAAGAAATAACAGAAAAACAAACCTTGTTTGATGATAAATGCCTTAAGCTTCATGAAATTCGAAAACAAGCCAGGCAACGATGGCTAAGTAATAAAAGCGAAGGAAAGACCAACCACTACAGTAACGCGAAACGAAACGCCATACTCGGGTTCAGAAACAAAAAGCGAGAATATCTGACGCAGAAGATAGAGGAAAACGGCAAGACAAATAACATACGAAATCTATACAAAGGTGTAAACTCGTTAAGAAAAGGTTACCAGCCGAGGTTAGGAATGATTAGAAATGAACGTGGAGATCTTCAGTCGGATCCGACTAAAATTGTCGATGTGTGGAAAAGTTATTTCGACAAACTTCTTAATGTACACAACGGAGAACAAACAGAGGAATTTGAAATTCTTAGCGCAGAACCACGGATTCCCGAACCTAGCGAGATCGAGATCGAAATGTCGGTAAAAAAAAATGAAAAAAATTCAAATCACCAGGAATAGACAATATTCCAGCCGAATTAATTAAAGCAGGAGGAACGGCACTAATCAAGGAACTACATAAATTGATAAGTGCTGTATGGATAAAGGAGGAGCTCTCAAAGGAATGGAAAACTTCAGTAATAGTTCCGATTTACAAAAAAGGCGATAAATTGAACTGTAATAATTACCGCGGAATTTCGTTACTTCCAACCTGTTACAAGGTATTATGTAATATTCTGTTAACACGCCT
>JAGDQP010002818.1:82093-100225 GCA_022664845.1 Lepisma saccharinum
GAATGGTTTGAATCAACTGTTTGTATACGCGGATGATGTAGATTTAATAGGGGACGATATAGATGCACTACAAAGCAACACCGATGTCTTAGTAGAAGCGTGCGATGAGATGGGTCTACAGGTAAACATAGATAAAACAAAATACATGGTAACAAGCCGAAACACAGGGAATGAAGGAAATAAAACTATAAGAATTAGTTATGAGGTCATAGAGACAGTAAACAAATTTAAATACTTGGGAGCATACGTAACAAGCAAAAATGAGGTCACGGAAGAAATAAAAAGTCGCTTAGTATCGAACAACGCATATTTCTATTCAGTCCAAAAACTTCTAACATGGCGATTAATATAAAGAAATTGAAATTAAAAATATACAGAACTGTTATTCTGCCTGTAATACTTTATGTTTGCGAAAGTTGGAGTACGAACCTAGCAGATGAACATAAATTACGTGTATTTGAAAATAAGTTTTTGAGAAAGATATACGGGCCGAAACAGGACGAGATGAATGGAGAGTGGAGGAGACTGCATAATGAAAAACTCCACGGACTGTACGATTCACCAGATGTAAAAGTAATGAAATCGCGACGACTAAGGTGGGCAGGTCATGTAGCTCGGATGGGGGAAAAACGAAGATTATCTTCTATCCTGGTTTGAAGGCCGGATGGAAGGAGACCATTGGGAAGACTGAGACGCCGTTGGGAGGACAATATTAGAAGAGATCTTGGAGAAGTCGGTAGGGTTTGCGCGCGGCAGGGAATCGTGGTTTATAAGCATCCAACTGTCGAAGGAAAGAAGAGGATTCCAATAGCGAGCGGTTGGCTGTGAAGTATTTTAATCTCTTGAAAACTGAGGCCCTGGGTGAACAAATAGGCTCGCCACAAAGTGCTTAATTTTCTCTATTTGTAAATAAAATTGTATTATCCTAATAATGTCCAGATTATCATTCCCATGTGGTAATAGAGAGGTGGCTAGTGACTTCCATCCCAAAATTTTAATATTTAATCGTGTTGAACAGAATTTGGCTAGATTATTCGTTTAAATGTAAGTATTCTTGTCCTGGTCTTGAATAATGGCCGTTAGATCAACAGAAGCAGTACATTAAGTATTTCGTTATGACATTAATTAAAAAGACCGAGGAAGGAAGCAAAACAAAAAATCTAAAACAGGTGAAAAATACTAAATGTCATTTTTAACGCCACTTACAGGGACGTACAAAAAACAACAGAAAAATCAATAATGTCAAGGAGAAAAAAAATGTCATCCGTCATATTGGAAACATGGTCACCCTGGGAGAAATAAGGACAGAAGATATTTTTCAAAAGTGGTTCTCATTTCTTCATACATATAGAAACTGATGTACAAAATGATCTAAAATAATGATCCAACCAATGTTGAATGATTTGTCGTGGAATGAACCTAAAATAAAAAAGGAACTGTTGAAAATAACCCCAAACAAAATTTTATCAGTATTTCTACACGCACGAATATCCGCCCTCATCAGAGGAAGATATACAGTATATTTAAGCTCACATCATACAAAAGCACTACAATGCAGTGGGTGAACTCCAACCACTACAATAAGCAGCACAGTTCTATACTCTTGCTGAAATTCAACTCTCTTGCATAGCACAGAAGGCCGCTTTGCTAATAGAGTGGGAATAAGAACGTGTTGGTAATAAGAAGACTCTATAGCATGCTTTCACTAATATAATACTCTTCTAAACTCTTCAAGAGATTTTCGTTTTGCAATATTCGTCTCATAAAATGCTGACGAAATTCATTTACACTTTTTCTACATAAATCAGAAAAGCGCATCCCAAATTATTAGCATAAAAGTATGTTATGGAGTGTTTATTATCTCTTTTCAAATCGCAAATCCAGCTTCCAAGTTCTATAATGAGCAGCAGTATGGAAGTTTTTATGTTGAAAAGGGACATTAAAATCATGTACTTACGTTCCCCTTATTAGTTCTTTCGTCTTCGCAACGTAAACGTTACTTTTTCCATCAATAGGACCATCGTTGCTACAAAGTCACCTGCAATTAACATTAAGAGGGCAGATTGTAGATGATTTAAAGTTAGAGGTAACGGTTCGTCACTAAGTTCAGGATCAAATTTTATTATCGTTTCCATTTTTCTTTCTTTGATATCATTTATCGCATCTTGACGCCACTTCATGATAAGTCCACTCGCTATCATCCTTTCTAAAATAAAATCTAGCTTATGTTTTAGTGGCGATCTTTTCTGAAGTCCCATTCCAGCATTCATAATAACGACGTGTTGTTCTAATAAAAGAAGCGTTTCCCAAGCTGTTTCCGTGATGTACTCAGCATCAGCCGCGAATTCATTTTCCAAAGTCTCAACTATAACACTATATTCACCAGCAAGAAGCCAATGATTTACATCTTCATCGCTGCCAAAGGCCCGAAATTTCTGCATAAGATGAGCAGATTCTGGGTAAACATCTTGAGATTCCTTTAAGACAAAAATTATATACTCGTTGGAAGATCCCCATTGCAGATCACTATCAGCAAGCTGTTGTAGTGTCCTAAGGGGAGCTGTGAAGGACGGAATTGTTTGGTAGGACACTAAACTGCTAGAATAAAATACTGTTATTAAATAATAGGAAAATGCTGTACTCAAGAAATGAATTCGTAGCGGAAGATATAAAGGATCAGGTACTCCATGTAAAGTGAAAAGATTATTTAAATGTAAGACACTTAAACGACAACTTCTGCTGTAATCTGTTTCCTTAATATTTGGAAATATTCTTTTGTACAATCGTGCTAGACCACTAAGAAAATATGCACAACAGAAGCAAAGTATCATTGTCGAGATCCATACGTCAACTTGAAATGGCAATACAAGAGCATTTATCTTTGGTAAAGTGGTTGGCTTGGGAACAAGAAACGAGAGACCAACTCGCATATAAGGTACACTAAATGTTATTCCTGTAGTAAAATCATGACTGAGAAATATACCACAAATGCCAATATCCGCTCGCTTTTGTGCAACATCTCCCAGTACTCCGTGTGGTGGTATTACATGACCCCATCTTTCCTTATTATGCACGTGTACTACAGTTATGGTAACATTGAGAATATGAGCAACTTCTTCTAGAATATGGAACTCAAAGCCACCATATGTTGTTTCCCCGTTTGAATTTACCTTAGCTACTGTGAACGGAGGGTAGTGGAAAAGACTTACTCTTAATTCTTTAGTAGAACGAAACAAAGAATTTGACGCTTTATCAAGGATTTCATTAGATATACGTCCGTTTTCTTCCAAGGATACATTCCAGGACTTGGCTCGAGAAATCGAATGAATCCAAAGCATGGGATTAGGTTGCCACTTGTCTTGGATGATTTGTATAACAATTACATTTGACATTTTCTTTAAAATATCTGAACGAAACAGCTCATCACTTAAATCATAATTGTTAACTTCATGAACTAAGAAATAGCGTCCATTTTCTCGAAGCCAGTCATCAGATGAGTGATTCGTCTCACTTTCCAGAATTTTCTCCGCTACTTGGACACGTTCAAAGAAAAACACGTAATTTGGACACCTACGCGTCACTTTAGACATCGAACGATGCAATAGTACTTCGAAATTGTTCAAATTTTTAACTTGGATATTCACAACACTAAATGTAGTTATTGATTTTAGAGTTACGCTAACAAAGTCATTTAACAATTGCGTTTCTGATCCAATAGCAACAATACATGACCTCGATGCGTGTGAAGCAGACGTAATGAAATATCCGACATCTTTCATAAATGGCTTGGACAGCTGACAGAATGTTCCCAAGCAGAAGCACATTTTACAGACCTCCAAGATGGACATGATTTGTCTCAGGAACCTGTAATAGTGAAAAATAATTTGCTTTTGTTAGTGAGCGCCATGGAACGTGATGTATTTTACAACAAACATATAAACAATAAAAGCATCCAAGCTTTTGTCACTTTCCAAATTTAATCACACAATTAGATGTAGTTATTGATGTTATGCCATCTTGTAATGTTGCAGAACAAAAAGAAAATGAATCAATATCCCATCCTAAGTATCTCAAATAAAACTTAAAGACTACTCCAGAAACTCATTAAAATCATACCAAAATCATACAGATATCAAAACATTATACATATCATGAGTATGCTCAATTCAATGTGATCTTGAACAGACAGAACGTAAATTCAGTTATAATGTTAAGAATATACCAGGCACTTACGACAGGAACAATCTAATAAATCATGTTTAGGACAGCACGCTTTACAAACGCAACATAAATTTAAGTTTGATGACACGGTGGTAGCAGAAAGAACATACATTCCCACCAGTAGTGTTATAGTAAGAGAAGTAATTGAATTGAAATTGCACCCCCGGCGTATGAACAGAGAAGAAAGCCTAAAATTAAACAGTATGTGGGACTTTATTCTAAAGTAACACCAACTAATAAGACTCCGAGCATTGTATCCTGAACCCCATTATGTCGTTTCAATTACACGAAGAGATGATACTTAAGTTATTAATGTTCATAAGAAGAGAACAGTAGTACTTCTTGAAACATGTCAGCAAGTGAAATGAAACTATGGAGAAAAAGACAGGAAATGATGTGTTACAATAGGTTGTAAGATCCGTAGTATTTTCTATTTTAATTTTTTACTGGATTGAATGAGTTAGTTTGTATAGTAATGCAGAGTGACTTGTTTCAATTTTAAATATACCTCAATTAAATCTTTATATCGATTAACTTACTTCTAGCATGCCTGTAGACATACTAATTGCAATATATGAAAAGGAAGCTGTATATGCAGGAAAGGAACCTCCTTATTCCATATACTATCATTACATTATTCCCACACGTCAGGTTACCCAGCAAGCCACGAGACGTCAGCCCGATGTCGGCATTTGGGTTTTGGGCGGGGTTACGCCTCTATGCCGACCCGACCCGGAAAATGCCCTGATAACACCGATGGCGGCCCGACGACCAATCGCCACTTATGGATCGCGCCGACCATACCTCGACTAATGGTTGGTCGGGCCACCGTCGGGGTCAGCATCTGGCTTGCTGGGTAGGATTAACGGGTAAGTATCTAAAAGGCATCCCAGCTTTTCAGCAGTCGACATGGCTTTATACCAATGTAGTTTGCTAGCATGCGATGCAAGCTTTAAGTAACGTAGATATTAATTATAAAAAAACTGTTGTCTTCTAGATGTCTATATTTCAGGGTTCGAAAATGAAATTTTCACGAAACGGAACGCTTTACCTTCGTTGACATGCTATTGTCCTATCTAGACTATGATTACCATATTGACGAGACAGAACAGAGAGGTTCCAGACGTTCACGAATCGGAACAGCGTTCCCGTCTGCTCTGGTCCATTTCGAACCCAGCTATATTTATACAGTAATTTACAATATTGCTCCAAAATCTTAATTAGGATTAAACTACCGTGGATAGATACTATCGATGCCTGAAAGTATAGCCTCCAACAGTGTTGCTACAGGTAATCCATCAATGTGATCCAAAACTCAAAGTCCAGATCACCATCATATTCGAACAACTCCTGGACATGACACATGAGACAGCTGTCCAACATCATCTCAATTTTGACTCAACAGCCGTAAACTGAAAATTTCTGTAACTTACATTTTATGCAACTTCAAGTTTTACAAGTTGAAATTCAAGATGAAATTTTGTTATTTCCATTCAAGAAAATTTGCATTCAAAAAAGTTTATGATTACATTAGAAATCAAGTTTATATTATAACGTATGTTTGATGCCTGAAAAAGTCATTCACAATTCTGACAAAATTGTGAATGACATTTTGCTTGTACAACTTAGAAAATAAAAAACAGTTTTCGTAAAATTTAAAATCATTGTTGCAAATTGATAACCGCGTTTACGTTTTTGTAAAGTTCCAAATATTTTTTATAGTTGGAAAATTTGTCTTAGTAAACTTTGAATGGCATTTTGGTTGTAACGCCATTGTTGTACCTAATCTGTGACAAAAATAAAATAATTTTTGAACAAGTTAAAAATCATTGTTGCATTTTGAGATTAAAATTTTATTTGCAAACTGTGACAAAACACAAAACAATTTTTGTAAAACATATGAAACAAACTGTGACAAAACACAAAATAGTTTTTGTGAAACTTAAAATCATTGTTACAACTAAGAATGGCATTTTGTTTTATACAATTTAGAATCACAAAGCAGTTCTTGTAAAAATAAAAGTCATTGTTACAAACTATGAATGACATTTTGTTCTGTACAATTTGGAAAACAAAAATCAGTTTTTGTAAAAATTAAAAATCGTTGTTACAAATTTGTGAATTTCATTTTATTTTGTGCAACTTAGAAAACACAAAACGGTTTTTGTAAAAGTAAAAATCGTTGTCATAAATTTGCGAATTACATTTTTAATGTACAACTTAGAAAATACAAAACAGTTTTGTAATACTAAAAGTCATTGTTACAAATCGTGGTTGACATTTTGTTTTGCAAACTGTGACAGAAATATAAATTGTTTTTCTAAAACGAAAAATCATTGTAGGATTTTGAGATCCTTTGTTGGTCAACGTTGCTCTAAACCAGCATGCTTATCAATAGGCTGTATGTACTTTATGGGATGGAGTTTTGGGTTTAGCTGAGAATGTTGCTTTCAAGCATCAAGTGTCACAAAGTTTGACTCATTTGTTCGCGGGAAGAATCCATTCCTTGGCGCCAGGGAGTAGGCCTATTACATGAGCCTATTATGAGTGACTGGAGGCACAAAGCCATATTGCTCACTACGGTATATATTTTATTTTGTCTTGTTCTTCGTAACTGAAGAAAAGACCGGATATTTGGAGTTCTAAGGTAAGTAATGTGTAGAAAATAAGAATATGTAGTTACATATCGTCGTCGGAACTGCAATACCCCTATGTGTTTTTTTTTACATTTAATTTTTTTCTTCCAGTCTGTGTACTGTGCATAGTGTATAAAAATTTCACGTGGAAATAACTTCTACTTTTTGAGATATAGCAACTTTTCAGTAAATAAATTGTATTCCAGACTGTACTCCAGAAACCGGTTTTTTGGCCTTCCTGAAAAATTCATAGTTTCTTACACAGAGAGTATTGCAATTTCGACGACGATATGTTGATAAATAAATAGAAGCAGTATTTCAACAATGAAAATCACGTTACATGCAGTCAGCATTGCCAGTTGAAGGTATAATGAATAGATATTGACACACACATTACATGATATTTTGTTACTATTTGCTACATATGAAACCATCCATAATTTATGAGGCACACTCAAATGGGGTACCAGAGAATCTTTATTCTACATGTACAAGGGAACAAAGTGATTTAGCTGTTGTTTTATATCAGAAGTATTATAAAACGGCCATGAATATTGAAGTGAGCAATTTATGGGTGTATGTACAAGGGTTCTTGTCTAGAAAATATTTAATGTGGAGTGCGTCATAGACAATTGCTATGAAACTGCATGCCTACTTCGGTGACTTCGAACCAAGCACAGTGGTTTCAGCAATATTAAAGACACATGGAATTGCTACTTTACCAAGTTTAAATAGGACATTTACCTCAACACTTTGTTGTGGTGACTTCATATATTTACATAACTATATTCTTACATAAGTCATAATAAGTTGTGGACAAAAATTCACCGTCCAAGCAAACAGGTAGTTTGCATGAACGTACTTGCATAAAATGTTGTATAAGCTGTTATATAATAATGTACGTACATTAATGATGATGGCGCTAACTCTTTTCCGGACAGACCCGATAAAATAACATGACATAGGATTTTACGGGCTATCCTTTCCGTAAACTCTGCTGACCCAGTGCAAACTTCTCCTCCTGGATTTTTGTCATTAAGAAGGAGAACGAATCTTCATGATACATGAGGTACCTGGACAAAGTTAGTGGTGAGAGCTACGCTCTAGAATTCGCATCGAACATTTATACAGTCTTCGTTATTAGCAAATGGCTGATATCTTGGTTAGCACCCATTCGACGTCATCGGTCTGTCTGGTGAGTTAAGCGTCGAATTTTGTATACTATTGATCATGTGACTAAAACCATAGCCTATCAAAACCTCTCGTTTTATCTTTTTATTTCTTAAGCTACATCATATTTCGACTCCAGTCTAAATAACCTCGTTCTTCCTTCGGCAGGATGGAGTAACGATACCAAACCATTGATTCATCACTGTTTCTGGTTGTTGCTCACATTATTGCACTAATGTTCTTGCTGTTCTAGCAGCTGTCACTATGAAAATTGTAATTCTTTCGCAGAAGTTTCAAGTTTCTTTCTCAAGTAAAAAAACAACTTTTGACACCAAAACTGATCGTGTCTAATTTGAAGTACTGCAAAATTTTGTTGCTTATCAGACTAAGTAAATGATTTTTAATATTTGGTAATACTATATGCTACGTACTCAAAGGTGTATCATAGCAACTTTTCATGAAATTTACAAACGTGAAACTGACATTTTATGTCTTTCATTATATTTTGTTTTCAGAAGAGTGTGGCGTCAAATATTTCTGCAATGTATTATGTGACTCTATTGTTTAGCAGCTACAAGTATTTTTTTTTTTAATTTTTCAAGTGATGAAAATGGATCCAATTACCTTTTATAGGCAGATAAATTTCGGATGATTAATATGCATCGTGTGAGCCGGATTTGGAAATTCTTACTCCAGATAGCGATATATCTGGGGGAGTTGTTGAACTCCCACCAGGCGCTTCCCTGGGTAGCGGATAGAGGAATGCTTATCAGATATAATGGGTACCGGATTGGCGGGGCGGACCAAAACCAACACCGCTGCCTTGCTGTTTAGTAGAGGGATCTACGAAGGCTAAGGGAAGAGGGCCCTGACAAAAAACTCCCGGTCCTCCAGGTTAAGGGTTGAGCGTAGGGCCATCAATCCTATCTCGTAAAAAAAAGAAGTTCGGAAACCTATAAGGAAGCCTCGGAAGGACGGAAAGACAGATGATGGAAAGGACAAGAAGAAGGATCGATAGATGGTACTTGTAACTTGGAATATACGTACTCTACTAACATCAGAGAAAATGCAACAAATTGGAGAAGAAATATGCAAAAATGGTGTTGATACTGCAGCAGTTCAAGAGATAAGGTGGCAGGGAAAATTTAAAACAAGCTAAGTAATGGTTTTATTGTAGACAAAACCAAAGAACCCCCGTATAAATTAAAATTATCTTATAACGTATCCAAGAAAGAGTTAAAATCAGTATTTTCATTCGTGATAATTAACCCTTGTACTCGTTACAGAGCATACTTTGATAAAGTGAAAACTACTCACCGTAGTTAATTACAACACAAAACGTAATCTAATGCCTCAATATTAGAAATGGGTGGATTTGCCGTGTCATTTTGGAGAAACACAATTGTTGTAGTAGTTATAACTTATCCCACACCAGCCCAGGACTCTCTCTATTAAGATGCCGGCTGATGTGAACAGTTGATGAAACCAACTCTTGAGAAATAAAGCATTTTTCTACAGGTAAGTAGCCGTACATTTAAATGAAATGAAATTAGTCGCATGTGAGTATAGATTTAACCAATAGATTCCAATTAAAGTATAAAAGGATCGTGCCGAAACAAAATTGCAGTTTTTGATTGCCTACTAAGTTGAACAACTCATCATATGACCAAAATATGTCATTCGCTCTTTTGGCATTCGCCCTTTCGATAGTCTCTTTTTTTGTCATTCGCCCTTTTTGTCATTACTCTTTTGCCATTCGTCCTTTTGGTAGTCGCTCTTTTTGTCATTCGCTCTTTTAGTTGGTCGTTCATTTTGTAAGTCGGTCTTCCTATTTGGATTCGCTTTTCTGGAGTCCCTCTTTTGTCGTTTGCTCTTTTTACAGTCGGTCTTTTGTCGTAGAACCATTTCCACACATGTTGGATGAGCTAATTTGTGATTTCCAGTTCCAAAGTTTGACCTTCTTGACCTTTCGAAGTATGAAATTGGTATAAAAGTGAAGTTTGACTAAAATGCGAAGTCTTGTGCTAGTATTCTACTCGGTACGCATGGTCACCGTTACTTTATTGCGTCTTCAGTCAGCCGAAAGGTATTGATGAGAGATACCATGCACAGACTTGACATATTTCTCAAGCTCTAAAGCGATACACTCTAGATAGTCTTCGAGGTAAAATGCCCATAATTTCCTTAGGCAGCGTTCGCCGAAATGTCCCAGAACGCCGCTGTAGGGAAGTCTGTTGCGGCCGGGACATCTCACAATCGGGACGTCTAGCAAACCTAAAAGAATGTACCAGATGCGTAAATATGAAACCGGAATTTATGTACAGAAAAGACATAGTGATTGGATGACAATGCTAAGAACTATTTTATTCGAAGTATTGGCCATCGGTAACGATACATTTCGGCCATCGTTCCGGCAATGTGTGGATGCCAGACCAAAAAAAACTGTGCCTCTTGTGTTGCAAACTAGTCATCAATTCATTTTCGTACATTTTCGTAAGATGTGAAGCGCTGGTAAGCAAGTGCGTGTCTCATGAATGCAAATAAGTGAAAATCGGGAGGCGCCAAGTCTGGTGAGTAAGCCGCATGCAGAAGGATTTTTCAGCCAAACGTCGCAATCGTTACCTTGAACAGTTTTGCTGTGTGGGAGGGTGCATTATCGTGAAGCACAATCACTTTATATTGTCTCTGGACATATTCTGGTCGTTTTTCACGCAAAGCTTGATCCAAATCGATCATTTGTTGTCAGTAACGTTGGGTATTAACGGTTTCGTCAGGTTTCAGCAGTTCATAATAGATTACTCCCTTCTGATACAACCAAATACAAAGCATTGTCTTCCGTCCATAGCGATTTGGTCTTGCAGTCGATGTCCCCGGTTCTCCTGGAGTTGGTCATGATCTTTTACGCTTAGGATTCTCGAAAAAGATCCACTTTTCGTCTTCAGTCACAATTTAATGGAGAAATGATTTCCTTTGGTACCTGGGAGCAGAATTTCGCAAGTGGTTTTTCGGTTTTCCTGCTGTCGTTCAGTCAATGCATGTGGAACCCATTTTTCCACTTTCTGAATCTTGCCCATGGCTTTTAAACGTATGGAAACTGTTTCTCGTGTCACATTTAATTGATCTGCGAGTTGTTGCATTTGAGCGTCATCCTCATCCAACAAAGATTGCAATTCGCTGTCTCCAAACTTTTTCGGTGGTCTTCCACGTTCTTCGTTTCTCACGTCAAAATCGCCACTTTTAAATTTTGTAAACCACGCATAGCACTGTGACTTACCAAGAACATGATCACCGTAAGCTTTGACAAACATGCGATGCGATTCTGCAGCAGTTTTCTTCAACTGGTAACAAAAAATCAATGCTGTCCGCACATCGTAGTTTGTAGGTACAGTTTGAGCCATGTTCAACGCTATTAACCACTACACTGAAACTTGTCTGGTTGTGGATTGCAAATCGTTATCAGCAGTCAAATCAAGCAAGTGACACCAAGGACGCAGTTTTACGGTAACCACAGTGACAGCTAACGCCGTCTATGCACAAATTCCGGTTTCATATTTACACACCTGGTAATGCAACGGAAAACTTGTCATGTTTCTAGTTCAACCTAAATAAAATAATGGTAGGCATGCCATATTTCCCAAGCTCAACGCTGGAAACCTCACACAACGAACGTCAATATGCAGATTAGCAGTTAAAATTTACAGTGAGTATTCAAATACTTTTCATCTCACCGGAACAAAACACGAAATCGGCCGGAACGCCAGGCCATCTGCTCAAAACCGGGATTGTTGCGGTCAAACTAAAACGTCTGCAAGCAAACGCCTGGTGGACTTTCTACAATACCCCGATCAGGATGACTAGGGTAAGAGGGATCCAATTTTGTGCGGTCTTCCTAGTACTTATTCTCAGTCAGAGAAGTAACTACTAGAACACTGATGTTGGGTAATACCGTTCTAATTTTAAGGATGTACGTTTCAATAAATTGTGATATGAAGTTTGAACGTTTCTGGGAGTATTTGAGGGTTTATTTTCAGATTTATGAAAAATGTTAGTGGAATGAAAGGCAATTCTACATACATTACAGACCCTTTTGAACTTGACCGATATCATTTAAGAGTGTATTGTTATAGAGAGACAGAGAAAAGAAGCGCAGCACCCTAAAGGGATCGTTGAAAATAAAAAATAGTATTCTGTTTCAAGTCTGGATTTTAGTGTTTTGGTTGAAACTTGCGTGCTTGATTTTTCCGTTCAAACTTTGGTGTTTGGTGTGTTTGTTCAAACGACGGTTTTCGATTTATTCTTTTAAAAACCAACAACAGGTGTCCGAAAAGTTTATATTTGAATATAAATATATTTAAACAAATGTATAACGAAAACAAAAAGAAAACAAGAAACAAGAGGGTTTGAATAAAGAAACTGAAACAAAAGGGTTTGAATAAAACCCAAAGTTTGATAAAGTAAAAAAAAAAAAAACGAAACCCGAATTTTCAATGAAAACATAGTTTGATAGATAACACAGTTTGAAGGAAAACCAATGTTTAATTTTAAAAAACGAATTTCGAAATAAAATTTAGAAAACGGTTTTGTCTTTTTTAAAATCGAAAATTGAAGAACCAATCAGATTTTGTGCCAATCACTTATTTACCCAGCACCCTCAACACATCGCCTCCTCACTGGCCCACCTAAATTTACAACTTATGCACATAACAAGAGACACATTGTTATATATTGCACTCACACTCTTCCAAAACTCTGTCTTACCTCCAAATTTTAAATCAGATAAATTTCTGATTAGGTTGTAGCGCCAGCATACCACTTTCTTTAAAATCCTAGACAAGACTAATTTTATAAGTAAATCGGACTTTGGAGTAAGGGTAGAGAGCAAATAGATTAGAGCAGTGGCTCTCAACCTTTTTCTGTTCGCGGCACACTTTCCTTTGTCGTGCGTTCCCACGTCATACTAAAGTACGAGTTGGTAACAATGTGGGAGACTCGATCACTTATTGTAAGGCGTAAACAAACCAATAATATCCCTGTTAAATAAATATGTTTAAGCTCATGAATATTTTTTCTTGTTCCTTTTTTTAAAATAAGTATTGAGTGAAATTATTTTAATTATATTTATTAGGAAAATCATAAAGTATCAGAAGTTTCGCGGCATACCTAGCAAATCGCTCGGCACAGCAGTATCCCGCGATACACCGGTTGAGAAACACTCAAATAGATAACTGCTTCGGAATAAGGTAGAAGAAATTTGAAACATGTAAAACCAAAAGCTCTCTTACTAATTACTTTTGTCACTACCTTCTCCCTCCAATTCAAGTACTGTCCAAAACAACTGGGTTCTTTCTGAGCTGAATTATTGTTAACTTGAATGCATATTAGAAGACTAGAGAAAACTTGTTCCTAGAGCGTACGAGGGAATTGAATGTATAAATCAACCTCTTGTCAAAATGAATCATTCATAAAAAAGATAAGTATCGAGCAAACTTCGTCATTTGTGGGGTTTTCCCAGCATTAACAAATGCTTAAGTCAACGTAAATATCAATCGTAAATATATTTGTTCACAGTTGCAGAACAGTTAGCCCTTGAATGCGCATGGAGTGTGTATTTATAATTACAAGACACACACTAGTCTAGTGCCAACGAAAATAATTACATAAATATATTATTCTCAAGAGTGTTGGTTTATACATTTATCACTATTGATTACGCATAACGCAAATTGTACCTTGTAATATTCTTTATGTGCTTAATACAAACGACATGAACATTTTTTTATGGAAGGGAAACAAACTGTTAATACCTCTATAGACTCTGATAGTAGTTATTAAATGTCGTTAATTATGCAACAAGTATTGAGAAATAATAAGGAAAATAATACACCAATAAAGAAAAGTCTTAATCACCTGTACAATCAACTTAGTGAAAACGTTTCCACGATACTTGCTTACAATATATTACTTTTCCATTTCTGTATTGATCAGTCATGTCAAGTTTTTGTATTGATCAGTCATGTCATGTCTAGTGTTAGAACTATCGCCAGTAAGTCACGTCAAAGATCTTACTGGTTTAATAATGAAAGGTTTAAAACCGTTTTCCTTTCTTAACGTACCTATCCCCCCACTTGATTGTTTTACTTGTAAAGAATGATAAAACGAATATTTCCTGAAATTTTGTCACAAAAATATTAATTTATAAGAAAACTAGAAAGAAAAAAACTAAATATTGAGAAATTGTAGAAAAAATTCTGTCAAAAAGGCAGAAATTTGGCAACATAGGGAAATTCACAGGGAAATTTAGAGGAAACGAAGAGAAACTGTTTTCGCTCGCCCTAACAGTCTATGTCTTTAGTACTATCTGTAACTGAAAATAGAAAAATGTTCACTCAAATGAAACATTACGCAAACAAAGGTAACAGATATAATGCATGCGCTGTATAATCGTGTGATAGAAACTATTATCGGTTAGAGGGAAGCAAACTGGGCCCCAATTTTTTTTGCTTGATTCTTGTAGTGTGTGACGAGACAAACACGACGGTACCAAAATTTTGGAAATTGCACCGGGGGAACATGGGTAATTTGGGTAATTTTGTAGTTCAAGTCCTGAAATCGAAGAGAGGGAGCAGACTGGGCCCCAATTTTTTTTGCTTGATTCTTGTAGTGTGTGACGAGACAAACACGACGGTACCAAAATTTTGGAAATTGCACTGGGGGAACATGGGTAATTTGGGTAATTTTGTAGTTCAAGTGGACAAATCGAGGAGAGGGAGCACACTGTGTGATTCCCAAATATCGATATCATATTCAATGTTTTGGAAATCACTTTACCTACCATGTCATTGATATTCTACTTCAATAGTTTTATTTCTACGTTTTGTGAAATTTGACATGAAGAAACTAATATATATATATATTTTCATGAATAAACGTGATAAAGGTAAAACTAATTTCATAGTTTCGCATCACATGTTTCAAGGAAACTATTGAATTAACACAAGGTAGAAATGAAGGTACATTTTCCCTTAGTTACCAGGACAATTTGAAAATTAATGCAACGAAACTAAGGGAAAATGTACCTTGGCGCCGTAAGGACAGGTGCTTCACAAGGAGGGAGTAAAAGTAATAGTATTGATTTTTTTTTTCAACCATGCCTTTTGCACTCTTAGCCAGTTACACTGAGTGTAACCGTTTCCGCTTCTAACGACGAGGACGTGGTGCAAACTAGAAGCATCCACTCACACTCTCACTCTCTCTCCCTTACACACATTTTTTTCTTTTAATTTTTTAATTTTTTTTTGGCTTTTTCATTATTTTTCTTATCTAATCACATGATTATCACATTTTTATATACCCATTTCTATATTCGATGATGTAATATGTATGTACATTCTGCAGTTAAGTTCTACAGAGCTGGCTCGACTTGGTTTTTCAGGATATATTCGTAATGACTATTTCTTAATAGCAGTCTGATTGGTTCGTGTACATTAATTGCTGGCTCATGCGGAATTGGCCTGAAGTGTGAAAACTTGTCGGACACTTGTTTCGCATTGTGGATTTCTTGTACAAGACTTGGATACAGATGGAAGACCCAGACAGGACGATCAAATGCGTTGGCAATCATTTGAGAATGGGTGGCTCTTCCCCAACCGTCTTGGCTAATGAAGAAACTGTTTTCTACTGTGCACTTCTCAGAGGTATTCCAAATTAGATTCAATAATTGTTCCTCATTATCTTCAAACAGGTGGATTGCTGCATAGATTTCATTCCTCTGCTCCCACATTTTTTTAATTGTAAGAAGCCTAAAGAAATAGGCATAATCTTCATTCCCAAACAAAGCAATGCTTATAGCATTAAACAGGCAGTTTCCATTACTTGATGTTTCAACGATTGAAAACGATGGGAAGAGAAAATCCAAATCCTTATGACGGTAATTTGTGAGTGGGCGTTTGGTGGCTTGTATTTGTTGCCTGTCGCGCAGGTGTTCCAAAACCTGTTCTATGAATAGCAAGGAAGGCATAAGTCCATTCATAAACTCAACTGTTATTCTATTTCTTCGAATGTGTTCCAAGACATCGTTTGAGTAGTTGAGAATTTCACGTTTTGTTAGTCTTCCGAACATTTCGGCTTCCCCATCTGATTGTGGTGGTGGAGGAACATTAGTTGTAGGAGGTGGAGGTAGCTGCTCTTCTTCACTATCCTCTTGTACAGTTAAGTCATGATCTTCTAACGTATCTTCCATTTCCAGATCACTGTCATCCAGTTGGCGTGGGATTTCGACTACTGTGCAATCAGTTTCCTGAAGTGTTGCATCTGCAGGTTTTGTCGACATTTTAGGTCCAAATAATCCAGGATATGCAGATCGGATGTCAGCAAGTATTTTTCGAAAGCGGGCTTCCATATCAGGATACTCGTAGCCACTTCGCATTAACGATAATGGTTTTATATTATTTCTGAAATACACGTATTGATCTGCATAAGAAGGAGCAAATTCGATGTGTTCACCTTTCTTGTTTACATACTCACGCAGGCATTTCATGTGCCTACGAAACTCTCTCCACATTCGCTCGGTGGTATTTGTCGTAACAATAATAGTTGTGGATTTTCCTCTTTCAATTTTCAAAATTACGCGCGCGAATGCTTCTTTATGATTGATTTTATAGTGGTCTTTCAAGTTGCAGTTTTGCTTTATGTTGTTATATCCGCGCCAGTGATCTGTGTACACAGTTGAACCTTCTTCAACGTTTTCACGAATTATTTGCTCGAGAGTTTTAGCATCTCGGCATCTGGTTAATTTGATAAAGCATTTTCCAGAATGTCTTTCAACTCCTCCGACTGCCCATAACGCTTGTCCTTTCAAAATTCGGCCTTTATTATTCTTCCGTGTAAACAGGTGGCATTCATCAATTTCGATAGATCCTGTCAGTTTCTCCTTTTGATTTGCAAATCTACACACTTCTCGGAGATTGGATGTCCATTCAGTAATAGATTTAGGACTGATACGGGTTTCTTGGCTAATTTTTATTCTTGTGAACATCGGTGTTTGAACCCAAAGGAAAATGAAGTGCAAGATTTGTACAAATGTAAGTTTTACACTTTCAAAAAACGTGTTGTGCAGTGAACTGTATCTTTTCCTGCAACAGAATTTGCACCTTTTGCCTTTGATACATCCGGAGCATTTACAGATCTTTTTACTGCGTTTCTCACTGCATCTAAAGCCAAATCCTAATTTATATCCATTACTATGATTAATTTGTAAGGTTGATCCACAAATTCTACCTTCCTCAATTTCATTCATGCATTTCATGTGCATGACGTCTTCTGCTTTCGGGATAAGGCCACATTTTTGCAGAAAAGAAATTGCATTTGATTCCGAAGAAAATTTGGCTAAGAAATTAGCATCTCTAATGTTATGAAGATCAGTCAACGCTGTCATGATTGACGGAAACTTGAAATTATTATGACTCTAGGAAAGGTATCTCTGAACCAAACGAATGCTAATCAAGAATGGCACATTTTATATACTTTGAAAAAAAGCGGGTGTGGGGTGTGGTTGTTATTTTCAAATTAATCGCTACCTCCATTCCACATTGTTTCGATTTACAAGTAAATTTCATAGTCGGCAAAACCATTCTTGGAATTAAAATTAAATGCGGTACCACAAAGAGATCGGATTTAACAAAGTAAGTAAATAAGTAGAAAAAAAAAACAACGAAAAATCTGCCTGAACGCGGCGCCACTTGAAAGTTGGACGGGAGTATAGTCATATGGCAAAACAACATGTATTGTTATGCTTCGCTCTTTGGCATTGTTTGTTATACTGGTCTCCATTTGAAAAGAAAACGCCGGTCTCCTGTGCAACTTCTAGCTGTACTGAGATATTTAAGGAAAGAAGTAATGTATCGTTTCACAAATAAATCTCCGTTTCATATTATTCCATGAAAAATATTTCATTATATAAGAAATATAATTGCAATTTGTCTGTACTAGAAAAAGAAAACACACATTTTTGATTAGAATTATTTGATGAAAAGGTATTTCATCGTGTTAGATCCATAGTTATAAAAGTGTCCCTCAATGCCAAAGGAAAGAGAAATATTCTTAAAAA
>JAGDQP010002819.1:0-12238 GCA_022664845.1 Lepisma saccharinum
TTTAAATCTCAAATGTCGAAATGACTGTCAGTTTTATGTCAAGGTTCGACACTGAAATTTCGTGCAAAATCTTTGACAACCGGATACGAACCTCCACATGGACAAAGACTATATACACATCTTAATCTTTGCAGCCGCTAGCTGTGAAAAATTTCCGATTGCTACTTGGAAATAGAAATCTTTGAAGCGACATGTTGATATAGTTTCCAGAACTTAAATCTGCTGGGAGCAAAAACTGATAGATGTTATCCTAAACTGGTTTTAAATAGGAATCTTGACGTACTTTACGCAAAACATCTTCTGTTTAGAAGGACAAACTGCATTTCACTGAATAATAATTGTTATTGATTATAATGCAATAACTTTATTACAAATGGCGTACTTCCCATTATAATTAAGGGCCCCTGTGCATAAAGGATGCAGCAAGGAAATCAATGGAGCTGCCTCGTTCTTAATAAGCGATAGAGCTTCCTTTTTTATCTATATTTCCCCATAAAGATTAAGTTCGTATAAATTTGGAGCTGTTTCCTTTTTGCACCGGGTATCTTCAGGTAAGTACCATTAATAATTTATAGCGTATACAAAATTATAGGATGAATGGGGAAACCCTAGTAAAGACAACGTGACATAATTATTGGTGTAGTTTCTTACAAGTCAATGCTTTACAATTGTCTAATGCGATACAACACTAATTTTGCGCATTCCTACAACATCAACACGTCATGATAGAACAATATATCCGCAGAAAAAAGTTTGATTCTGCTCATATCGTTAGGCTGTTCATGTCTGTTCATGTTCTGGCTCAAATATCACAATAAATAAACCTTATAATTTTTAACATGGGATTATATAGGAATTAGATACATTATGCATTAAGTTCATAAATTATGGTCATCAGAAATGCTTGATGTTCCAGTTTTGTACTACTGGATGTTCCAGCTTTCTTTTGCCAGTTTCCCACTTTCGTGTCACTTCTTTGCTTAGTTCCTAGTTTCGCATTAAAGTTTCCCATTACAATTTTGTAATGCGATTTGCAATGGAGTACGTTGATAAAGTTCGTGGTATAAATAATTTCGAATTATCGTGCAAGACAGATAACTTTTGATTGTTTTTCAACTTTGTGAACCCCACTTTCTGCTATTTGAATTAATTCTATTAAAACGCTGAACAAATAATTCGCTATCACGCTCTATTACTACATGCTGTTGAGCGTAATACTTCTCTTTCGTTGAAGTTTCTATCCGTACTGATTTGATTATTGTTGTCTTTGTTAATTTCCAATTAATTTTAAAGCCAACGCCTGTCGGTTTTCCAGTTTCTGTTTCTTTGAAGTATTTCATAATGTTCAGGACATAAAGCCAAGCAACATATTCAAAAATGGTTCAAATATCGCAATAAATAAACATAATATGTTGTTCATAAAGTTTTGCTGGCGTCTATTATTAATCCAATTTTCTCGGGATTGCTGATAGAATAGGTTTTGCTGGATAGCTAAGCTTTCATTACCATACAGCGGTAACAGCTTCACAACTAATATGTGTTCTTGCTCTCGCTGGATTTTTTAAATGTTACTGTTGAAACACACAATTATAAATTTTTACTGGATATTTTTACAATTATCCACTGATACAATAAATGAAATACAGTACTTGAAAAGATTGAAGTTCACCGATTGTAGCATGACCAAGTTGTATACGTCATTTTGCTGCAAAATATATATATATATTTTTCTTTCTGTCAAACGTGTTAGACTCTTAGGGCTAGGTAGTTTCCTACACGACATATTTAACTCACTTTGAGTGAGACTACCTACGGTTCTTGGTATTGTGTCAGAAGAAAATTGATAATTGAAAATTTCAAGCTTTTTCATGACAAAAAAACACATGTTTGTTTTTTACAAGACATTTATGAGTAAGACGTAGCTTTTCAAGCAGATCGTTTAGATATTGCTTGAGGAGTTGTAGGCATTGGGAGAGCCATTCTCAGGGAGGAACGTATCAATTTATATAGAGATGGGAAACTAACAGAAGGAACTGAAGGAAGTTCTTGCCAATAAATGAGAACTATTTTGGGTAACCAGTAATGACATGTATTTTGTACACTTGATCCATGCACATCTAAATATAACTGAAGCAGACATTGCAAAGAACAGAAATTCATAATTTACGTATAAAAAGACGTAAAACATTAGTTAACAAAGAAATAAAATAAAATTTTCTTAGGAGAATTGTTTACAGAAACAATAATTTGCTTTATAAAGCGAGAGTATTGTCACCTATACAGCGGCAACCCGATAGTTATATCAAAACTTATGAAAGTAGGGTAAATACATTGTTAGGTAAAATTGCTGGTTTAGTTTGATGACGATTGTAGTGTTTATGTAGTATATACTAAATTAATTTGCATTTGTTGAATGGACTGGAATCTTCGGCATAAACCCGTATCAATTATGATAGATTACGTCGCTTGACGATTATAGTAGCTACCTAGACAGAATGGTTATTTGAATTTCTGTATGGCCTTTAGGCAACTCTGTCTCATCCCGAAATAGGGTAGGGGATAATATGTTGGAAAATAGTCAGCCAGAGTCTATTTTGCAGGTACCACCCCGGCATTTGCATCGGTAAATGAGGAAAACCCATGGAAAACCTCAGTCAGGATGGATGGCCGCTAGGGTCGTCTCCAGGACCTTCGAACTGCTAAGTCAACGCTCTACGAACTGAGCTACAACTTCTTGGTAACTTCCTGGAAAGAGGTAAAGAAGATTGTGGTCAGAACCTGTATAGTGTGTACCAACTTTGTATTTACTATAGGGACTGAAGAAAAAATGTCAGGATAAGTAGGTTTTGAACTGTAAACGACCTTTGTCTCGTGATCATCGGAGACAGGAACATTATACAATTTTGTATAAATTATGTTAATAGTTCGTTGGTATAAATAATAAAATCAAGAACTTGTTGTTGTTTTTTTTTTTTTTTTACAGGATTTAAACGCTCGAGCTGCTGGAGAGATAATAATCAGGCAAGCTTTGGGTGAACTGGACATGTGGGAAGTAGAGGCTAAGTTCTCTTTGACGGAGCACACAGATTGTCAAGGACATAATGTCATGTTGATTAAGGACTTCAAAGATATTTTAAATAAGGTAAGCAGATAAAAATTGAAATTACTAAACATTTCTTAAAGGAGAATTAAAAATAAATCGGTCACCGAATCCAAATCTGAAATCAGTTTCTCTATGTCCGCTTTGGATGAGGTGCTAACCTGCGTTACAGACACAGAAAGTGAAATTAAAAGGAACCATTTTTTTATAGTCGATGTGAATCTTACAGTTGCTTAAAATTGCCCGAGAAAATTTCAAAATGAGTGTGACTATAATATGTTGAATTGAGTCAAGATGAGTCTCAATATTTATAGTTGTAATAATGCATCAAAGAGAAACTAGATCCTTGACAGGTTACAACGATGATAGCTACAATGTATTTTCTTTTATATATTTGATTCTTAAAATAGCGTAATTGATAATGGAGACTCTTATAAATAATCAGTAATCTTTTCTTTTACTTTAATGTACAAACAATGTTATTAAACTGATAGCTGTACAAAATATCATTTACTATCGTGCAAAGAAAGATGAAAAGTTTAAAAAAAAACAGAAAAGAAAAGAAAAAAAGAAAACTCGGGAGCTCAGATAACTGTAGACGATCACTGATGGTAACCTGTTAGTTTTATTCGTTTAAGCCGTCCGGGTGGCCGAGCGGTCTGCGGCGGTAGGTCATCAGCTCGAAGGTCCCGGGTTCGAGTCCCGGTAGGGGTATGGGTGTGGATTTTAATAGCTAAAAGCAAATCGTGACGGGCCGAAGTCCAAAGTTACTAGACTGGCCCATATAAAAATAAAGTTTACCAAAGTTTTTTTATTCGTTTAAATGTGTTACAGATTTTCTTCAATTATATATTAAAACCATTTAATACGAATAAAAAAAAGGCATTTTGCGAGCACTACTGTTGCTATCTCGGCGTTTTAAAATGTAATAGAACTAGGAAGCTTTCAGCGACAATTTTCACGTTGGTATGGATGTTGGAAATAAAAGTGAAGATAATAGTGAAAGTTTTATTGATATACGAGATCCAGTTTCACACAAATGCAGTTATGGTGTCACAAAACTAAAAACGGCTAAGTCAATAGAGGATGCTAAAAAATTAAAAACGGCCAAGTCAATAGATGACGCTAAAAAAATTAAAAACGGTCAAGTCAATAGAGAACGCTAAACAATTAAAACCGGCCAAGTCAATAGAGGACGCTAAAAATTAAAAACGGCCAAGTCAATAGATGACGCTAAAAATTAAAAACGGCCAAGTCAATAGATGACGCTAAAGAAATTAAAAACAGTCAAGTCAATAGAGAACGCTAAACAATTAAAACCGATCAAGTCAATAGAGGACGCTAAACGGTTGCTTCCCAGTATGTAGGTACAAGATTTTGTCCTGATACGTTCAACGATATGGAAGCCGTTAAAAAATTAAGTTTTGGAAATTGGTTGGCAACACTGAGAACGACGATGCCGGAAGTACCCACATGAACTGTTCCAGTATCTAATGTATATTTCAAGTTTAGTATAAGTCCAACGGTAACAAATGAAATCTAGAATTTTAAAAATCGTTTGGCAACGCTGATAGACTACTGTGCCTGGAGTGCCTATATGACCTGACCCAATACGTAATGAACATGCATGTCAGATTTGGTGTAAGTTAACGCACACGTGTAGATTTTTATTAAAGGCATTTCTATAAGTTCAGTTTTAAAATAGGCTGGCAACACTGACAACTGCGGAAAACTTGAGGTCGTGGACACCCAAAACTTTCTTCTATTGTGTTCAATGATGTTTAAGCTAATTTTTGGCAGATACGGTATGGAAGAATATACAGTAAAAAGATTTTTTTTAAAGTTGGCAACATTGAGAACTGGGCCACTCGAAATATCTCTAATACCAAAAAATGTTTGTAAACTTAATATATACGGTTATTTATGTTATATATCTTCTTAATTACCTATATAAAAGTAACTCTTGCCTAAAGAAACGTTAACAGTATTACAAATTGCTGGCTTGAAAAAAATTGAAGGCATATGTTTTTATTTTCTAAAAAAAAAAAAAAAAATACTGAAGTTTTAGAAGAAAGAAACTAAATCTTTAGGGAAAAACGACTAAAAGGTTGAAGGAGAATTGAGCCTGGCTTGAAACCCGTGCATATCCATGCAATTACTAGGTTGTAGTCTTAAAATTTAACAAACCTGTTGACGTGTGTTACTTGATCAATTTATCTGTATTTCCTAATAGGCTGAAACTTTACATTGTTTTTAGAAGGATTTTTTAGGTAGATTTCGAAGATTTGTATACCTATTGAGATCGGTACGATATGAAAGTATATATCTGGTGTAGTAAAAAGTAATCCATTATTTTTGCATGACATTGAAGGCTTGACTTACCATAGTTAGAATGATCCGATTTAGGTCACATATGCGCCGTTTTGTTCGATAACGTGTTGCCATTTGGAAGGTAATATCATGATGCCTCTCTCATAGAAGCCCTTGTCCCTATTAGCAAAAACTTGAGACAGTCGATGTTCACAAGCCTCTCTTGACGCGAATTTTTCACCAGCAAACGTGTTCGCCATGGACAGGAACAGATGGTAATCACTCGGTGCCAGGTCCGGACTATAAGGTGGATACATAAGAACTTCCCAACCAAGCTCCCGGAGCTTCTGGTGAGTCACTATCGATGTGTGTGGCCTGGCGTTGTCCTGGTGGAACACAATGACTCTCCTATTGGCCAAAGCTGGCCGCTTCTGGGCGATTGCTGCCTTCAGACGGTCCAATTGTTGACAGTATAGTTCCGAGTTAAGGGTTTGGCCGTAGGGGAGCAGCTCATAGTAGATAATTCCCTGCCAATCCCACCAAACACACAGCAAAACCTTCCTGGCCGTCAATCCTGGCTTGGGCACCGTTTGCGCCGGCGCACCGCGCTTCGACCACGACCGTTTTCGCGTGACGTTGTCGTAAGTGATCCACTTTTCATCACCAGCCACCAACCGCTTCAGAAATGGGTCGCATTTGTTGCGATTCAGCAGCGATTCGCAGATGGAAATTCGGTCCATGAGGTTTTTTTGCGTTAACTCGTGTGGCACCCATACATCAAGCTTCTTTGTGTATCCAGCCTTATGCAAATGGTTCCACACGGTTTTTTGTGCAATGTTTAGCTCTTGAGCAATCGGAACAGTGCTTACATGACGGTCGGACGCGACAATCCATTTTGACGCGCGCTCACACAACACTGAGTCAACTCATCATAACTATCTGAACAGTGTTTGTAGTACGGAATCTCATAGTTTGAACGCCATCTCGTTGAACCCGATCGGACTTATACAACGCGAGATACAGATCACTGAAGCCATCTATTGGCAAAATAATGGATTACTTTTTACTACACCAGATATATGAATAATACCTAACCTCTTCATACTGCTAACTAGGACTACACGGTTCAGATTTGTGTTTCTAGCTCTGTTTATTCTCTTCTTGTTGAATAATAAAAGTTAAAAGAAGAAGGAACATTAAACTGTAAAGTATCAAGAATAAAATACACACTTTCCAATGTTGTGTATCTGGCTACACTGTTGTCAAGCGGTTACACACATACATTTAGACATATCTCCTTCTGCACATATTATTTCCTATCTTTGCCGTGTTGGTTTATGAAAATGTATCCAGTTGGGTTTTGAAACGTCAAACCTGCTATGATTTTCCTTCTCACAAAAATAACGGAGGCTAATTCAAAGTACAATTAAAGTAAGTACAAGTAAGTACAATTAAATTGAAATTATTTAAGGTTTTTGAAGGCATCTAAGACTGAAGCTGGGATAGTGGAGGGGAAAGGATGCAGGAAGGTGTCGGCCAAGGCCTAAGTTGAAGGTACCATTCCGGCATTCGCCTGGTGTGACTCAGGAAAAATACTGGACAAACCTCAGTCAGGATGGTCGGCCGCTGGGATTCTACACACGACCTCCCTGATAGGAATCGAAACTGTGTATTCCAGAAAGGAGGAATAGAAAATAGTGTGTACTCTGCCTGTGCATTGCGTCCATGGATACGAAATAGCTAGTTAACAAACAGTGGTTTAGTGAGAAGTTATTACGAATGCTTTACTGTTAATTTGGAGCAGGAAAACTTGAACTAGCTAAGTACTTGATCGGTAAAAAGGACACTTTAAGGTAAATGCAAAATAGTATTGAATCTATGGACTATTAATGAATCATGAGAAAACCAATGTTCCTATATTTTCTATGTGAAGAATATGCTAGCAGTAACAGAATGTTATGCTTACACGCTCCAGAATGCTAAGCCAACCCTCTACCACTGAGCCACAGCCGCTCGGTTACGTAAGTACAAGTTACATACTTTGAATTGTAAAGCCTCATTACTCAACATGATCATACATAAGGTACTTACCCTAAGTTCATCAGCCTTGGCAACAATATTTTCCTTGACTCTCAGAAAATCACCAAATGTTAGCGTCTCCACTGACTTGCTTGGCATGCCCAGAATACCGAACATTTCCAACCAATGTTTCTCACTAAACATGTCTCCTCGGACATACTTCAACAACGGTAAGACATCCTGCAAATAAATTAAACAAATGAACAGCTTCTTGCCAAAACAGTGTTATAATACAGTTTCTTTGAAAATGAGGAAGCCCAAACGAGCAGATGATATGGCACTTACATAATTCCTCGTAATTGGAAGCACAAATATTATAGCTGTCCCGGATCCCAGTTTAGTATGGTTGGTACGCTCGGCTTTGATACGCGTGGTCCTGGGTTCAAACCATACGTGAATATACTGAACGCAGTGGTTCGGAGCCCAATTACTCAAAAGCTGCAAATTCTGTCCTTAGGTTCTCACTTTAGGACGTTAGAAAAATAGTTCAAGCAAACTATAGATCCCCGTTCCCCTTCCAATAGTATAACGGAAAATATTCCAGCTGCCCGCTACCTATCCATTCCATTTCCTTTGAAGGTGATTACCAAGGGTTGTCATCTCTTATATTTATGTAGAGCTTAGGCCATAGTTACATAATTAAATAAATAACCTACTACAACATGCTACCTTGATACAACAACTTTCCTTTTCCTCGACACAGGAAGACATCTGTTCCCTCTGCAAGCTTAGCTGTTCATTTCTTAGTACAAGATTTTCACCGGGTCGTCGAGCGGTTAGCGCGCTCGCTTTCTGTATGCATGGTCACGGGTTCAATTCCCGCAGCAACCCATTGAACGGAGTGTTTCGGAGTTCACTTTAACTAAAACTGTAGGTCCCATCCTTAGAAATTCATTAGCTCGTTTACGACGTTAATAAGAATAAAACATGTTTCAAACCTTTCCAGGAATGGATTATTTAAAAAATAAAGAATACGAAAAACACTAACTGATCATTCCATATGCGTGAAGCGTTCAATAATTCACACTTACATTACTTGGCTTACAGCATATACAGTATATATATATGCTATAATATATATATATATCTATATATATATAATCAGGAATTTTCGAAAATCCGGTAATCCTCAGCTCCCATGGTTCCCGGATTTTTTAATGTTAACCTTCATTTATTAATTTGTTGTTAACAGCACAAACTACTAATTATTTAGTCATCCATTTTAGTCCGCAAATGAAAAAACAACAACCTAAAAAGCACTATCTTGACGTTAAAACTTCTAACAAATATAAATTTCATAGGTTCCTCTTCAAAATGATTACCTTGTATTTCTCCACTTCTTGCAGAACTCGGACAGTGACTGAGGTCGTTTCTTCGCCTGATTTCAACTTCTCTTGCCATTGGGAAAGAAATTCCTCGAATTTGTAACTCTTACTGCGAAACACGATCCATTCTTCGTTGTTCATGTCTTTCAGCCCTATGGAGAGAAAAAAAAATTGAAGATTTTTTTTTTAAGAACACAGTCACGTTCTAAAAACTATATCTAGCTTTACACATGAAATGGCATCGGTATCCGAAAAGAGAATCTTACAATAAGTTAAAGAAAACTATTTTTCGAAAAATGGCATCTATACGCGGGAGGGTACTATCAATTTAAAAATTAATCTCGTGTTTGTAACTTGTAGACTTCGTTTTGTACTGAAAACGCTAATTATTGATTTTTACATTTCTCGACGTTCCGCAGCTTAAATACCTAGATGCTTATTCGTGATGTTGACACAGAGAGGTGAAGAATAGAAAGACAAGTATATAAACGAAAATGTAGTACTAATCTAGAAAATATGAACAACATGGACGCCAGGTTTGACTTTTCAGAGTTGCCAGGTTTGACTATTCAGAGTTGCCAGTTTCTATCGTTGAAATGATTGTGCTGAGTGGGCGAGATCTGTCAATATTGCAGGAAAAAATGGGCAGTTACATTTGCAAGCTAATCTATTAAAAAATGAATAAAATAAATTAAAAAATAACGGATTATATACAAAGCAAAATCCCATTTCGACACATCAGCTAAAGAAGGTTGTTAAAATGTTTCCAAAACAGACAGGGGATATTTAAACCAAGTCTGGTTCCCCTTGTTTTATTAATTTTCTCTACATACACAACTTTCATGTTAACTCAGTACAAATATTTCTTTAAGTGACTATTCATTCTTATTTAAATCATCTTACAAAGATACCCGCTCACTGTACTCACAGTCCTCCAATACTGACAGACCTTTCTTTCCCACTCAGCATCATCATTCCTACCAACAGAAACTGGCAACTCTGAAAAGTCAAATATGGCATTCACATAGTTTATACTTTCTATATGAGTTCTTCTAAATCTCTCTCTGTGTCTAAATAGTATGTTCTCTCATGACTAAGCAGCTTGAAGCTGCGAAACACCGAGAATAATGTAAAAATAAATAATTAGCCGTTTTATCCAGTATACATCGTAGTTTTCAAGTCACAAATACGTAACAATTTTTTTTTAAAGGAAACTACTTAATGACTTTTATTCCAAGCTCGTCCATATCTTATAATACGCGTACCAATGAAACGTACCAGCTACAAAGGACAGGGTAAATGCCATTAGATGTACATCGACCTGAGCCAAAGATCCCCTGAAGGTCTTAATTTTAATTCAATTGACATTTACAGCTTACTATAAGCATAAACTTATACTTTCTCTAATATTTTACAACAGTATCAGTGGATTTGTTTTGTAATACGAAATTTGTACTTTTACCTTTATTAAACTCATCGAACAATGACCACATTGCTAGATGTTTGTTCAAGTCATTTTCAATGTCTTGTATCTGGGCTGCTTCTGGCGCCTCCATTCCGAATTGGCCATAGTCTTTTCTGAAATAAATAAAAATAGGTTTAAGGTGAATCAATCAGCTTACATACGAATACGTACACAGTCATTAAAAGACATGTTACAGAATTACCAGACACTTTTTTATTTCCATTTTCCCTGACATTCCTAGGGTTTCCAGAAATTATCTAACACATTTTACAGGTTACTACTCATCTAGACTTTCTGGTCAAGTTGTGTACATTTTATAGTGTACAAGAAACCCAAATTTTCATTTGCTTACCTAAATTATAGCAGAAAGAAAAAGGAAGAAACTTGGTGGCGTTTTGACGTACGCACTCGTTAGTTTTGACCTCCCTTTTATCCTTTGTATTTCAGCTCATCTAACTCTTCATTTGCTTCCAATGCTGACAGTTTAAAACTGTCGAAAATTCGAAAGTAACTATGTGGGGACGAATTCCCAACAAATATGGATGGAAAGAACAGACTACTTTTAATCTTCTCCATCCTTAAGGGCTGAGCCAAAGTTGCCTGAAGGCCTTACATTAATCTTATCTTGTATGTTAAAAGTTCTTACTGCAAACGAAATTGTACTTATTAACGTAAAAATGACCGCAAGTACTTTCGCAACACAGTACGATTGCATAGTCATGCGTTGGAAGGTACGGGAAAAGGTTTATGGTTACGCAACAGTAGAGCTCTTAGGCAGAACAGGTAAACAAGTTCAGATATAACAAGATCGCGGGCGGTGTCACTGTTATGCACAGTGTTACACTTCTTTTCATACGGAAGATGTAGTAACTTCAGAGTGGTAAGTTGTGTATGGTATGTGAGATTAGAACTATTAAAATGAATTGTGAATGAAACATTTTAAAAAACCTACTGTGTGCCTTATTTACAACATGTGTAAAACTGGAGTCCATATTTTATCCAACTGGCCGTGATCGTGGTTTAGTTCTGGTTTCTTGTTACGTATGTATGCTTCTTTCATACGATCTTTCCCTTTATCCGTTTTATGTATAATCTTAGCATCCATTATATTATGAGTGGTGGGTCTGGAATGCTGTGGTAAGCACGACACGAGATTGGCTTTGTTTGCATATATTTATGCATATCTATATATATATCTATATCTATCTATATATATATATGGTGGCTTCGTTAAATCGACGATATTTTCTTGATGTGGACCCACGGACAAGAGTCTCTGAAAACATTTCTGCAAAACCTCAACTGCACCGACGTCAGTTTCACCTAGTCCTTCTCGAGGGAACACATAACTTTCCTTGATGTGGATATCTGGCTCAAGAACAATCGACTTGAGATAGACGTTCACATCAAACCTACCAACAGTATCTCCATTTCAACAGTTCCCATCCATACCATACCAAACGCTCTCTTCCATACGCTCTTGCTGTCCGGGGCTCCCGCATCTGTTCCTCTGATGACCTGCTCCAAAACTATTTCAGCTCAGCTCTCACTGACTATGGATATCCTAAACATGTCAACCGTAAACAACTGGACCGTGCCCGTAATCATCCCAACTCCAACCGACCTTCTCGCGAAGCTTCCTTCGCTCCCAATCTTCTCACCCAGTACCACCCCAGCCTTCAGGCCCTCCAAAAGCTCCTCAAACTGGCACACCCCATACTCACTGCGTCACCTGAAACTGAAAGAGTTTTCCCGTCGTGCCCCAAAAATGTCTACCGCAAACCTTTGAATCTCAACACGATTCTCACCAGAACTGGACCTATCCCGCTCCCTCCCCACAAACCTGGCAAATGCAATAGACCCCACTGCAAAACCTGTCCTATTTTTGATCCCACTCTTTCCTTCGTACATCCTGTCACTCACAAGACGTACTCTTTCAGACATTCCGGTAGTTGCATA
>JAGDQP010002819.1:12638-28791 GCA_022664845.1 Lepisma saccharinum
TCAGAGTGTATGTCTGATGAGGATCTTTGCTAGAAGGTCGAAACGTTACGTGTAATTTATTTTTTACGAGTAATATAGTCTTGTTCAGTAGTTCAGTGTTTTTTTATCTTAATTGCAAGACGTGCACCTATGTTTTGTTGTCTACAATCGTACAATTAATAACATATTTATTTTATTCACTACAACCAACTAAATTCACCAACTTTTACAGGTTCTACAGGAATTCCTGACCTTAACTGAATTTCCTGAGATTTCCAGGTTCTTCGCATTTTCCAAGCCTCTGGCAACCGTGTGTTATTTCTTAACTAATACATTAATGCTCGGTACAGTCATCTATGGTCTACAAGCGTCACAAGTCTGAAAGGTGGCATTACTCGTCGCGCTCAGGTGAAAAATAGCGGCCAAAACTCTATTCAACGTACAGTCCCAGTATTCTCTTCGTTAATTAAACCAAGAAAAACAATCAGGATTGTTGTCGTGAGCAGGACTCGAGCAAGTCAAACTTTTAATTGTACTTTTGAATCCTAAGAAAACAAGAATCAACATAACTATTTCGGTCAGACAAAACAGAGAAAATATGATAAGAAGAAAACTAACTGAATCTAAGAACTTAAAATAAAAATACAGTTAATAAATTGAAACTCACAGAAGTTTGTCTCTTGTTTCCATCAAGGCGCTCCACTCGTGTTTCTTCTCCTGAAGGACATCAAGACTTTTCTGAAGGACATCCGGTCCTCCGTCTTGTAAGTCTGTTTCACGAGGTCTCATCTGCTCCCATCTCAGCTGAAACTTTTCCAACTCTCCCTCGAAGTTACCAAACTGATTAGCAAGGTTGGCTTTTATAGCTTCCACCTGCAAATAAGTAATTTGTTTAATATGTTAATGTGACTTGGTTTCTGAGTAGTTGCTCTGCTTTTAGCATTCATACATGTATTTGTCCCTTTAACATGTTGGACTAACTTTAGAGACGCCTTTCCAACTTTGAAGGGAAAACCAGATTCAAACATTTCTAGTAAAATTGTTTCTATTATTTTTATTATTACTATTATCAAATTAATTCTGTGTTATTGCAGCTACTGAATACCCATTATGAATGCAACAAAGAAATAATAATCATATTTTGTGGCAGCCTCCTATACATATGAATTAATCATGGTTCAATTGTTTATGATTCGTCCAAGCGTTAAAATTGTTCTAAATATATATTAATATAATATGCATATAACATTTACCATATTTTTATCAATGGAAAAACTATAGCAGAAAAGTTTGATTTTGTGGTCCACAGATGGCAGCACCAAACTACGATAATATGCGAAGTGAGCAACTTTTCTATTTTAAAAGGAAATCCTTTTATTTCTTTTTGATAGTAATTCTTGTTTTATATTTCTGTTATGATCAATGTTTTTTGTGATTCCGTTTATTTGTTTCTTTCTCCTTAATGTTCCTTATGAAGATGTCACAATTGTTTATATTACCTATGTATGTAAAAGCTTGTACTGGGTTTTAGCAAGGAGTTTTGTTTTGGGTTTTAAGATATTGAAAATCATGATGTATTATTGATTTAATGGCTCTGCAATATGCAGTACTGGGGTACGATATTCCATGAACTTAAATAAAATAAGTTAATATCCCTTCAAGCTAGGGATGGGCAGTTCAGTTCGTTTCAAGGACTAGTTCGCAGTGAACTAGTTAGTTGGAAAGAGCCGTTCAAAAGACCAGTTCATTTAGTTCAATACCTCCCTCCCTCTGTGACCACTCCCTTCAAAGCAGCACGAGGGCCATGAAAGAGATGCATTGATGCACCCATCATTCTAGTCAGAGAGAGAGAAAGGGAGTAAAACATTTGCTTGAAAAACATCACAAAAGCGAACGCGGTTGAACTTGAAATTTCCCACGACCGGGGCGGGGGTGAAGTGCGTATGTCCTTTCCGTCAGTAAAACTCCCTCTCGTATGCGCACGCATTTAGTTCGCCTCTGCCTCTCTGCCCTCCCTCTCTCTCTCTGTTTTATATTTTTCCTATCTTCGCTGCTTTTCTACAGTTATACATGTGAGATGCGCACGCATTTACTTCGCTTGCGAACTACAATCTGTCTGTCAATCCTCTGAACTAGTTCGAACTGGTCAGTAAAAAGACCAGTTCGTTCGCGAACTACACATCTCTACTCCAAGCCTTTTATTTAATAATCCATTTAGCTTTGATAATTATTTCTTTATGAGTATGCTAGCAAGCCCGACGCCTTCGCTAGGTGGAACTTGGGGCACTACACTCGGTATTCTGTGTCACAGATGGTATATCGATTAAACTTCACTACAAGGACCCCGAAGAAATCTATATCCCTAAGATGAGCAGAAAGGATGGCTCAATTTATTATTATTATTATTATTATTATTATTATTATTATTATTATTAAGCAGTATTCTTTAAAAGTTTTAACTTCTATCAGGAGTAGTAATAACTTTACGATACATAACCAAAAGCAGTGTACAATGACTCAAACATTAACTGTCATTCAATGTGTTTGTACATTTCACTGCACTTTTAAAAAAAGGAGAGAAACTAAGCAATGAAAGATTCACAAGATGTATAACATTTCCGTACTTGTGCCCTTCAACTTTTATTTATTTATCTTCCTAACAAACAAACAATCAGTAAGTAAGAAAGAAAGAAAAAGGGCACAACTATAACTAAATTCTTACCTGTTTACTGATTAAGAACTCATAATTTTCCATAAATGACTGAAAATTATCCCACGCTGTCGCTATTTTACCAATTTGTTCAACTCTCTCCTTCGTCCAGGCCGCTAACGTCTTGTTTTTTCTCTCTGCTTGCTGATACAATGCTAACATCTGCAATAAGTAATACATATTGAGTTATAAAAAAAACAACAGAAAAACAAGGAAGTCACAACTAACCCTTACAAAAAGAAGAAGAAGAAAAAAAAACTAGTACGACTTGCCTCCTTTTCCATCCACAAATTGGTTTGGTAGGGAAACGCTCTCGCTCAGAGGGACGGTTCAGCGATATGTCCTCAACAGGCTATCCTCGCAGATAGAAACGCCTCTACCTACTTTCTTCTCTTTAGACGTAACACATGAATGTCGGGATAGAACACTGAAAAGGTTTTCATTTGGTGCTTTGAAAATTTTAACCATTCTGCGAAGATGTATTAGAAACTTTTAGCAAGATGTTCATGATAGTACTTTTTTAAAATGTAGTTTTAAATGTCGGAGATGAAGACGGACAAGTAATCAGCAATATTCGTTCTTTGCACAAGGACTTCGATCAGACTAAATTGTTGTAGCAAGTTTACTAAAATTTCTTGAAATAAGGAAGTCTTGGAAATTACAAGAAGTTTGTGAAATCCCTTTCCTCCATCAGCGATGGTTTTCAATGTGACAGCCGCAGGGCTGAATTATGGTTCGGCATTGCAATGTCCATTGTAGAAGGCTTTGCCGCAGAGGCGCAAGCGAAATGTTGTCCCAGACCTGTTTATATATTTTCCAAAGACCCTCAACAGTGGTGGGACAAGAGACCAATGACTTAAAAGTCAATGTGGCATACATTCGGAGACTTGACAGGGACTGATGAAAATGGGATTACACGGATGCCTCCTTTCTAATGTAGTACGAAGATGAATTTTATTTAAGACCTTTAGGCAATTTTGTCTCAGACCGCTGTAGTACGTGATAGAAGATCGAGCAGTATGACTGGACACCTTATCTATGTGGATCCAGATGTGAGATTGCTCCGCACCATACAAACAAAGGATGTCTTCAACGTAACTGTGGTCCATGACATTCTCTTTGAAGTACTGCACATTGATCTTCACACTTTTTTTCCCACACGGAAAATCATAAGTTTGCCACAGGTACAGAAACCGGCCACTATCATGAACCTTTTCGAAAACGTTTCACAATTTTGCCCGACGAAGTTCGAAAACGACTTCTGTTCTTTCAGTCGGTGGAAAATTGTGCGAGGTTGGTTGGTGTCATTCAGGTAGATGAGAGTTTCATCTGGAGTAACCACCCAATGTCAGTTATTCCCCGCAAGGTAGCACTCGTACAATTTTCAGGTGTTCGTGACTCATTCCTTGACATGACATTCCTTCAAGGCGAAGGCGTGTCCACGTGCTTTATGTTGGAGTTCGAATGACAAATTGTCGTGAATTATGTGCGCTATACTGTGGATTGGGACATACCTGCGTGGGTGGCGAGGCTGCGCTGTGTTTTGGATTTTCTTTCATCACACTTACATGTTGCACTACCTCGGCAGTTCGAGCTGGCTGTACCCGATGTCTCTGTATTATTTGTGGACAAAGCCTTTACGATGGGAATCCATTCTTATGCTGTTGAATAATGCGCCACACACGCGACTTGCTGATGGTCAGCCGTTTGCTTTTACACCGCTGCACTATTCTTGAGAGACCGTACCTTTTTTTCAGAAAGTGCAACTATGTACTCCTGCCATATATCAGGAACCTTCGACATCACAGCGGGAACGTACGAACGTCATACTCTACCCACAGCAACTTAACATTGTAACTGCCACATCTTCCCTCTAACGGTGGCGCTGTGTATTTCTGGGGCGGAATAGGGCCACGGTTAACTTGTCTTATTTTAATTGAATCAAAGTTCTGTATTGTTGAACTTAACACTTTACAGTCATAGAGCCAGGCATAGGTTAATAAATGGAGGAAAAGCTTAGTACGTTAATTTCCTACATTAAAAGAAAGAAGTCCCTATACACGTGTGCATGGAAATTTGCCGTTTACGAGATACAATGCAAAGTATAAATTTACTTAACATATTTCATATCGTGTATTAGACCATAGTTTTGTAAGACTTTGTTCTGTTTACCGGCTTCATTGGATATCATAAATCCAATGAATGACGTAGTAATAGCATTTGAAAAAATACACCACGCTAGCAACACTGTAAACAGACTTACATACATTTTATTAAGTCTAATCTGCTAAGTAGATACAAACTGACCTGCAACGTACACTCAAGTTTACACAAAATGACATGTGGGTATACTTTCTAAATACGAAAAGTTGCACACTATGGTAATACAGAGCCTATATTCGGTAAAGACTTAAATGTTTCGTATATTGTGTTTCCCATATGTGTATTAGCTCAGTGCTGCCACATGAAGCATTCATCGGACATTTTTTATGAAACAGAGTGTACTCTTAAGCCTCCATTTCTGATTTATTGTGAAATGTTTATACTATTTATGTGAAAATGCAATACTATTGTTATATATATACTATGTACGTCGCGTCTACGAATTCTTGAATGCGCCACGCGGTATACGTATTAACAAGTTATTTCGAAAAATTATGTGTAATGTACATAGCTACTGCGCTCGCCCTCTTTCCTCCCAGACACAATAAAAAACGAAGTCTAGTTCATTTGTGAAATCTAGTTCAACGTGATTATAGTATTTTAACGCTGCATTCATTTAAAAACTAAAGTTAACTGAGAAAAATTGGCACTTGTATCAGTTATAAATGTTGAATTTAGATTACAGCTGTGTGGCGCTGTAGTAGGGATTAAGCTAATATGTTTTTTTTTTTTTTTATTGTTCAGTCGGTGAAAGAACAATTATCGCATTACAGGGGCCCAAGCGCATAATCAATCATATATGTATATATAATAAAATTATTTTTAAAAAAAACTAAATTTGAAACATACAGACACTAGAAAGGACATACCTCAGGAGTTTTCTGCATATTTTCTGAATATTTGGCATTCGCTTCCCCAATTTCTTCTACGCTTTCTCGTGTTTTTTGCAAAGTGTCCATTGCATCTGTTGTGAATTTCTCAACTGTCGTCATATCCTGAATTATTGATCGCTGCAAGGAACTTACTAAGGTGTCCCAATATCGTCGATTGTGAATCTCGATTTCTGATCGCAAGGGTAAAATGCTCACGGAGAAACAATCAACTTTTTCGTCAGCACTGAAAGTAAGAATTTAAGAAGTAAATACTCTATACATTTCAAAATATTATTTTCTAACCAACATCTCCAATAATATTAGCAAAAATTTGTATTTAAGATTCAATCCAAGTTGGTTTTCCCGTCTTTTTCGTTTTACTTCAATGATTCAAATTTCAGTAGAGGAAAAAAGAAATTAACTTTCACGGACCAAAATTCGTTTCGTCCTTGCAACGGCATGGCGGCCGTGTATACACAGTATTCAGGAAGTAATTCAATAATTTGCCCCCCGAAATAAATGAGTAGGAAATACCACTTTGCACTGTCCGCACAAGCCGAAATGCACCTGGGTAGGGTACCGGACAAAATATAACTTCCACCCGTCACCCAATCCAGACACCTGACAACTTGGCAGCTAAATGTACAAGGCAATATTTCAAGCCACCCACTGTGTACCACTAAGCATACTAGAGCATTGGCATGTGCCCTTTCTAGGATTTTAGATAAGATTTCAACTGTTAAGACTAGCAGATAAAAGTATTTAATAAACCTGAGGACTGCTTGGTTTTTCAAAGATATAGCCAGGACTTCGTTTAGAAATAACAAAGTATTTATTGCAATGAAGTGTAAATGCTTCATTCAGATCATATAAAAGATAAAGTTCAACAACAAACTTACCAAATCTTTACGATCATTATTCATAACATAATTCATTAAATTAATGCCAGTATGTGTCCTGAATTTCATTACAAAATAAAGCATATAATACAAGCAACTTTCGATTGCAGAAAAAAAAAAATGATTCCGTGAAAATTGACCACGTGTCTCATTCAATACTACGAACGAACAATGACGAAAAGTTCATAAATGTTGTAACTCGTGTGCAAGTACTCGGTTGAGTAAAACCACAACTACCACTTCTACTCCGTTTGACCAAGGGGAATTTAGCATTAGAAAAACAAAGATAGATCTAAACAGGTTACAATCCCCATTAATTAGTCCTACATTGGCGTGTATTTTCTCATTATAATATTTCATTAAAGCGATTAATTCTTGCCGAGCAGCATTTAGCACATTACAAGCTGCCAACAAAAGCAGAGAACATAATCCAAAGAAATTTAACTGCAGAAAAATGTTCCACAATATCTGTATAAAATACAGTTGTAACATTCGGAACAAAGCAAATGACACGAAGTTATAGTTTCGTAAAAAGACAAAGATCCACGAAATAATTCATTAACTTTCTCAAATCATAAAAATAACACGATTCCATTACATAACATTACTAATTCCAATAATTAAATAGATATTAACAAAATGCAAGAGACACCAAATGTAATTACGTACATAAGATGGCGACGTTACGAAGCTTGCAATCACGGGTTCGATTCCATTTTCAAATTCACGTGCACATCTATTTCCGGGTACGATTCCAATAATTACTGCAATATGTAACTACTTACAAATAAATATGAAAAAACAAATTATACATTACCACACATACTTCAATGACACATTTCTAAGTAGAAGGTTGTTTTTTTTTTCTAGAAAATTAAGGAGGGAGGATTCGACCTCCTGCTCCAGACTTACCGTGCAATTCAACTGACGCCAACATGCGATCAGTTGACTACCTAGGCTGCAGATGGCAGCACGATAGAAGGCGCGAAAACAAACAAGCATTTATGCGCGTAACAGAAGCGCAGGGAGTTTACGGAGGAAAATCGTTACATCCTTCAATAATGAGTACAATTAGTTTCAATAAAATATTAATAGTTTACTCAGGTTGGTATGCAGATACTTTTGGGACATACTTGGATTGAGTCTTACAAAGTTCATATTTAGATGAAGGTCGTGTCAAGATATAATTGTCTAGCTCTTCGTTCATCTTCTTACGTATAGAACATACTTACGATTCCAGATACATAGCTGGAAGACCTGAAGATGTACACTTGTCTCGTAGAATCAAACAGTTTTAACTTACCTGGGTAATTTAGCAATTTCTTGTCCCCACTGTTTTGAAGCTTTGAAATTTCTGTCCCAATCTTCCCATGTTTTAAGACGCTCTTCGGCCAATTGGTCTAAGTTTATTGAGCCCAAGGCTACCCAATCATAAAATCTCTCCTTCACAGACTCTAGTCTCTGGAAAAGTTCTTCGGCTTTAGCAAATAAGTGGCCAAAACGATTTGCATTCCTGGAAAAGAAAATTAAATGCTGTAAGTGAAATCTCTGCAGTGAAATTAACGCGGAAATGCCGTAAGAACTACAGTTTAATCCTTCTTACATGAATTAAAGTCCTTTTCTTCCTTAGCTATCGTCGTCCCCGAAATGCATAATTGAAAGCTTCAATCTGTCACTGCCATTAGTTGCTTTTGTTATGACTGGAAGTTGCTAGATGGTCTGAATGAATTTTTTTAGAATCTCAAATCCGCTTCTTTCTGAATAAAATTAAGTTTCACGCAATTATTTAATTATGAACACACCCAAATTAGTAATAAACAATACATGCGAGAAAACAGATCTTCCTTCAATGACGGTGGGTAAGTGGTAACACTTGATGTCTTTTAATCCCGGTGGAAATACAAGTGGTTCGGAACCGACTTTAAGCGGTATGTCTCGTTTTTCGGACATCTTCATCCGATAAAAGGCAATGAAAAACCACTATCAGTTTGCCTTATTCAGGGACCTTCATAACCATAGAACTAACCAACCGCAAAACGCCTGAAGTGGGTTTTCGTTTTCTAATTTTTATTAATGGAATGGACTGGCATTTATGGCCTTAGCTTGTTACAACTCTGAGGGATAATATTCCTAGGTAAACACATCTTACGAAGAAGAGTGTGGGAAAGTAGTGGCCAGCTCGAGGTACCATCCCTGCATTCACCCCGTGAGGTTGAGAGAAAATCTAGAAACTTCAAGCTAGATAAAGTTTGAGCAGGATTCTAACGTCCATAGCATGATCTGAAGTTAGTGACCTTTAGAACTGAGTACAGGGCCTGAGTCATAATCAGATTTACAGACACTGTTAACAGTTATTTGATTACATAAAATGTCAAGAACTACAACTTGCAACGTTTGACATATACCACGAGGAGCATACATTTATGAAAGTCTGAAATAGTAACAGCACATGGCGGGAAAACCAGTCTGGATTTATTAACTCGTTAAACGAATCCAAAAGAAACATACAAATATACAAATATCAACAAGGCTACTTCGAAAATATTGTCTCCCGAACTCATACTTCATTGATCTTCTTCCTCTATATTTGACTTGCGAGGGCAGCAGAGGTTTCTAGGCATTGAGAGAAAAGAAATAATGTATTTTTAAAAAGGTTGAAACTGCTTTTATCTCTTGAAAGTGAGTCTACTAAAAAAAATCTTCAGCTTCTACGTTCAATATTAATTCTTAAATGAAACAAAACCTAAGCACAGTATTTAAAAATAAATGCAAAAAAAAAAATAAAATAAAACATATTCATACGTAGAACCAGATAAATATTGCATCAATTTACTTTCTATTTCTTTACCTTGAAATTAAATTATTTAGCAAATAAGAAAAACAATAATAAAACAAATACAGCTTTTATGCTGGACTAACCCCATTTCTTGTCCTCAAGTCACACCAAACAAATGTCGAGATGGTACCCACAAAATAGGCCCTGGCTGTCTACCTTTCGCAATCCCTTCCCCCCAACCTATCCTGACCTGAGTCTAAATGCTTTAATTCAAATTCAAAATCACATGACTTTTTTGAGGAAAATATTGTCCTGATATGTAGCTAACTGAGGGCGATATTTTCAAAACTATAATTCTTCGTTCACAAAAAATTCTAAGTCCAAAAATCTATCAAGTGGTATGGTTTCCTCGTTTTATTTGGCAGAGTGATATTTTTCTAACACAATGGGAATTATTAATCTTACTTTTAATTATCGTTAGTAGATGTCCGAAACGGGAATTTGGGAAATATTCGTTAAATACATGCGACAATACTTTTGTCCACAGCTGTACATAACTTAGTACTACCAAATACAAAATTTTCTACTTCCTCAGCTCCCCTTTACCGAATCACACTCGCCTCCCCAAATATTAAAAATACTAAACAGTGACTTCTTATTCAGTTAACCTAAAGAATTTTCGATTGCATTGTTCGATACCTCTTCTGAACTAGAACGTAGGATCTTTTAAATCTGACAGGCATAAACTGAGAGTCCATTGTTACAGATAAACGGACAGCAATACACTAACAGCCCGCAAACTCTATTCACAGCATACGGTGGTAACATTACTCTTTATACTATTACAATCACACATACACACATCGAAACTATAATGTGCACATGAACAGAAGTCACCTGTCGGACCGAGCGACCGTGGCTCAGTAGTAGAGCGTTGGCTTAGCATTCGAGAGTTCGTGGTTCAATCCCAGCGTACAATCATCTTGACTGAGGTTTTTCCTCAGTCACGTCAAGCAAATGCCGGGATGGAGCCTTCAACTTAGACCTTGGCCGACACCTTACTGCATCCTTTCCCCTCCCCTATCCCTGTCTGAGCCTTAGATGCCTAAAGGCTTTAAAAATTAAATAAAATTCAAAGTCACCTGTCGATAATCACTGGAAAAATTAAGTTCTCACTGGAAACTTCACCAACTCCTCGAAAATTATTTGGTATAGCAAGAAATCTCTTCAACTGCCCATAATAGCTCATTCTTATTTCCTCCATTGGTGGATTGAACTGTAATTTCTGCTGCCTGAAAATAAAACGTTTCTTCATTAATATTCTTTTAGAGTGAATAAAAAGCAAAATTCATTACAGAAAATCAGTAATTACTATACTATGCATATAACACCAAATATATTTATTACTTCTTCTCTGATCTAATCTTCATTCATGAGAATTCACAAAAATATCTTTTTTTTTTTTCCATTTCTCATTGGCGGCCAACTAGGCCAATCTCGTAACATCAAGCATTTCTACATGATGGAGCGTATGTCAACAAGTTTGTCATGACAAGGACAAAGCATTTTATCCTACCATACTGCACGTTCAAATCATGTATCATGTTATGCAAACCCTCAATTAAAAATATACTAATTAATCCATTCAATAGTTGAAAATACGTGATATCGGACCGATACAATATCACGGGAGGTGCTCAGTGATAGAATAAACGCCCTGAAGCAGAAGCATACTAGGTACGCACGCCGGCAATGGTCATACTGAGTAAGTTACATCACGATAATAGTATCTTGGAAGGAAACAGGATGATATCCTAAACAAGAGACTGGTTATGTATTGACTGTCAGCTGCCCCCCTTGCGTGGCACTCCAAATGAGTGTCGATAGACTGGTTGTCCACGGCTGGGGGCATTGATGGCTCGTTCCAGATGTGTGTTCCGTGTGAAGTGAGTGAGTGATTGGTAAGAAGGAGTTATTGTATTTGGACTGCCAAAAGAATACAGTGCGATGGAAGTCGACCGATGTGTCTCACAGTACAGTAAAAAATGTGTTTAGGTACTCGAAGAAAACGCAGGTGTCACGTATAATGTTCACCAATCGATTTTCCACGAGGTAACAGTTGCTCCATATACCCTAAGTTTCAGAAAGTATATCATGAAAGGAACTGGCATAACATGAACACCGTGAGGGTAGAAGACCCAGAAAGAGGTCAATACTAACATCTGAACACAAACAAGCACGACTGCAATGGTCGACACCCCACAAGAACTGGACAAACAGGAGGACTGGAAACGGGTTATCTGGTGTGATAAGTCCCGTTTCTGTTTTTACTTACTGATGCCAATCAGAGTACCCCGACGACTGCCACTGGGGAGATACTTCACCTACGCTGCAATGGGCCCTTCGGTGGAAGTCACTGAACACTTCAACCACCAGGGCTACATTCGACTTCTTGAAGAACAGATGTTGCCTTTTGTCCATCATCTCACTGACAATCCAACCGACTTTGGACTCGCCGATTTTTCACGACGGTAACTGTCGAAATGACCGGAACAAGCATATCTCTGACTAGTCACTCGTCTCCTGTTATGTATTGGGTACGTACGAAAGTTCTTCTACCCTTTTTGTTGTGCATTTAGAAGTGCGAACAAGACAAAATGGAACTCACCTAGGACTGTGCATAATCGCTATCCCGATCGATGATCTCTTGCCATGTTTCTGGTAGGAGATGAATCTTTAGCCAGCCAAAGTCCTGAGGTTTGGAGTCGAAGAACTCTCGTAGGGCAGTTTTCATAGCTTCCCCATCATCAGAGATTTTCCGAGCGAAGGGGTTCTACAAAGCGTGCAACAGGTGGTAGTCTGTAGGAACTAATAACAATAATAATAATAATAACTGGCGTGAAAGACCGAAAGATCCTGGGCCATCCCCAACGTTATCTGTCCGCGGTTGGTGGAACTGCGTCCACCTGAGTGACAGCTGTATGGTCAGCACTGCGCGCCATCTGACCACAAACAAGCATATCAGGGACTTTCTAGGCCGAGTGTGGCCGTCACGTCTTTATTCACGTGACTCCTCAGTTTGCCTCACGACGCTGGGTGGACGCCGAAAAGAGGGACTCCAGCCGGGGATTGAACTCGGGACCAAACAGACATGAGCCCAACGCTCTAACCACTAGACTATGGAGCCCCCAGTCTGTAGGAACTAAGTCACGAAAATAGGACTGGTGGGGTTAAAACGCTTTACGTTCCGGTAGAAAACTTACTTCTTATCAGCCGTGACAATGCGTGTCTAAATCCGGTAGTTTCTGTACCGGAATACCAAGGAAACAAAAGTCGCGATGCGCTCCTACCGTTGAGTTGAACTCAGTTAATGTGGAACCCAACGATCGAACCTGGTGGTGAAATTCAGCGATTCGAAAAGTCTTTCAACTGTTGTCCTTTGTACCTGGAAGTTTTCCGCTAATTTCTCTACGGCTGAATTCAGATTGTTTCGTGTGGCGATCCTCTTCGGAAAATACTGACGGAGGTCCAGACCGTGGTTGATTTAGACAGCTTCTGTCTGTCCCTCAATTTTCGAAACCACCGATGACTTATGCTATCGTGAACTGCATCGTCACCATACACCTACTGAATGTTGCGACAGGCTTCCGCTGCATTACTGCCTTTATCGAACTCAAAAAGTAAACAGTGTCTGATATGCATCTTATTGCTCTCCATTTCACAGACACGATACGTTGTCTATGTCTGCTCTAATGATTCCTCTCGATTACGTGGCTACAGATTCACGCACTGGCAGCGCCATCTGCGAGGTCAGTACCCCGGTAACCTGTGAATGTCAAAACAGGTAGAAGTTTTGCTCTTTACTCAATATTATTTAGAACACGCGGTCGACCATTGCGCTCTCAACGGTGGATGGTAACGCCTTCAATAAAGTACTCACGGTACACACGTCACACCATGGAATGTCCAAAGAACTTCGGAAATGGATAAGTCACATCTGCCTGTCACTCACTAAAATACCTAGTTCAAACTCCGATCATTTAGGTCTCCTTGCCATGGTCAGACTAGCCCATGTTGAACCTGACTTACGAGATAACATCTTAAACCTGATCATGTTTTGGTAACTGCCCAAGCTAATTACGTGATAGCGATGCCACATAACAATTTACATACTTCTATCCCATGACTTTTAGCATTTGAGTTTAGCTAACTGTTGTTAATTTAAAGTTTCGTACATTTAATTACTGATTCAGTTTTCAAGCTGAAGATACTTTAATTAGAAGGTTTTGAGGAACTCGTTTTACGTTTATAGTAAGTAGTCAACCACTGCCGTTACCACAGTTTTTAATGCTTCATATTACCAAAACAGAAGGCAACTAATAAAGTTCTGAGGATTTTCACTCTACAAAGAGAAACGAGATGACATGAAGTGAGGCGTCAGAAATAGTCCCCATCAACAGACTTGTCTCCAACGCTCGGGCAGACTATGAATCCCACGGTAGCAGAACTCAGCAGAATAGAGCAATTGGTGATCCGAAGGTGCAATGTCAGGAGAATATGGGGATACATTTGTGTTTCTCAACCGAGTCGGGTGACCTTAACATGTGGCTTCGTATTGTCTGTAACACAATGGCACCACTGCAATTCACAAGTGCTGTTCCACGCTTCCAGTTCTTTATGTACACGCTCCAATTGCTGCGAGTATACAGCTGCATTGATTGGCTGTCAGGTGGCAGCAGATCGCGATGCACGATACCCCAAGAAGTACACCAAACACAGAGCATCATCATTTGCTGATACAGTGGTGGTTTCGGGTGTTTGGGAGGAGGTTTATGTTGTGCTAACCAGATGACGTCGCCGTGAAATATCGTAAAGAATCCACTTCTCGTAAAGAACCCTGAAGAAATAGCAAAGAAATACATGCATATAGTCATGTTCCTTTCTGATCCGCTGTCAACTCATGTGAAACTCATTGTCCCACTTCAAACCTTCTCCCAAGCTGATGCAGGTGTTGTCGTTCGCACTGCATCTGAATGCTTTTCTGATGTTTCACATTTTTGGGCATTTTCGGCCTCAACAGCCGAAGTGACTCGTCTATGGCTTCCTGACATCCCGTACGTGGTGTGTCCTGGACGGATTCATCGCTGTCCTTAAATTTCTTAAAGCACCGCTCATTTGTCACGTCTTGCTATGCCCTTTCCTTATTATCTTTATTCTCTTAATATAATTGACGCTCCGGCTTTTACTTCTGTGGTTTGCTTCTATCCAGGATTCTGCAATACAAAACTCAGGGTAGGTAATTCCGATCGTGGCCGTATAGTGACGTCATAAATATTTAACCAATGGCCAAGATGCCTGTTTTTATGGACCTCAAAACTGGAGGTGAGGCGACACTTGGTATAAAACTGTATCTCTTAGCCTAGGGGACACAAGATCCACTAGCGAGTTATGTCGCTTGATACAAAGAAGAAGAGGTACTTTCGGTTAAGAGTTTCTTCGTCTGTAATAACAGTTCTGTTGACGGATTCCCGACAACACCATTTATCTAGATAAGGTAAGTTATCTTTCTAAGCTCTATTCAGTTTGTACAAAATTTTATAACTGAAAGTATTTACTTTCAGCATTAAGCAATTGGCAACATGACATAAATAATATCCAAATAGCTCTAGACTTCAGTTTCCATTCATAAGATAAATAATTTTCATATGTTGCTAAGTCATTTCTCAATATGTAAAATCCCTTTCGGTAGGCCTACAGGCTGAGGTAGATCTCGAAGTTTTTTTTTTTTATTTTTAAACATTCAAATATCCCCTTATATGAGAGCTATCGAGAAACTATTTATTGTTTTGTAGATTATTTATCAAGAGCTGTTCAACGATACCTCACAAAACATATATATATATATATATATATATATACTCGCTTTGTTTCCTGGGAGCGCTGGCCCCAGACCCCCGTAGGGGGTTCGCCCCCCAACTTCAGTGCTTTTGAGAGGATGCGCCTCCTTTATCTTAACCAAAATCTCACTGCAGCACTACACCACCATGGTATCCATCTGTACCCTCCCACGGGGGCTGTGCCCCCAAAAGGAAGGTTTGCCCCATTTATTGTAACCTACTCTTGGTCATACACCTTCAAAGAAAATTTCGTTTCTCTACCTTCAATGATTTGGAAATTGGGTTTTTGGGGCGGCCATTTTGGATCCATGTTGACGACTTTTTTAAAGTTTTCTTATATTGTCGTGACCTACTTGTGATGGTACAACTTCAAGCAAAATTTCATTTATCCAGCTCAAACGGTGTGCAAAATGGGATTTTGGGCTGCCATTTTGGATCCAAGATTGTGACTTTTCCCAAATGTTGTAATATTTCCCTAAACTACTCGTCATAGTGCACCTTTATGCCAAATTTCGTATCTCTAGCTCAAACGGTGTGGGAAATATTTTTTAGGTCCGCCATTTTGGATCCAAGATGGCGTCTTTGGATACATCATGTAATATTTTAGTATCATACAAATGATAATGTATAGTGTTACCAAATGTGATATTTCTAGCTACAGCCGTTTAGGCTGTGTATTCTATACAACAATGGGTTCGGCGGCCATTTTGAATCCAATATGGCGACTTTTTCAACATTTCGTAATATTTTCTTGAACTACTAGCGACAATACACCTTTATGTCAAATTTCGTATCTCTAGCTCAAACGATATGGAAAATAGATTTCTTACTTCCGCCATCTTGGATCCAAAATGGCG
>JAGDQP010002819.1:28891-46468 GCA_022664845.1 Lepisma saccharinum
CTATACAACAATGGGTTCGGCGGCCATTTTGGATCCAAGATGGCGACCGATTTTGCTCATTAACGAACTTAACCGAGCTATTAAGCCTAGAAACAACATATACAAATTTGGTTCAAATATCTTTAAAATTATGGCCGCTAGCGTGTTAATATATAAATATATACTTCCATATCGTATCGATCTTAATAGGTATATTTTTCTTCGAAATCTACCTAATAATAAAAAAAAAAGCCTGCCATCTAAATAGCATTACCTCTACTACAATATCAAACAGATGACAACTCGCACGGAATTTCTCACTGCATCGTCCAACATAATATGCAGTTAGGAGAATATAAACAAACCAGAAATATACACTATAAGCTTCAATTGCTTATTCAAATACCGGTACCATATCTTTTAATGCTGTGAATATCTTTTAGTGCTTTGAATAAGAGTTTGTATTCAGAAATTATCTTACAATCCTTTCACATAAACTTTGCATACACCGTTGCATTAGGTTACACTATGATACATTGTTTTCTGTAGGTTAGATTTAGTTAGACAAGTCGTATTATTACTAGCATTAACCGAATTTACATTATCCGAACCTAAATCAATATAAACTAACACAAACTTTATTACAAAACGTTGGCTTTACTTAAGATATTGCTACCATTTGCCTAACATAATACGGCGTAAGCTATAAGTGGCTCATATGGCTACATGTGGCCATAACAGTCTCTATTGAACGCATGGTATATTTTTCTTCTTACTGCACTAGCGTTCGTTCCTAGTTTAAACTCGCTTAACATACAGACTAATATAACGCTGTTTTGGGGTTCCCATGATTGATTTGCTCTCACTGACGTCACCGTTTAACCTTGGTAACCACTATCAGCTGGCTACAAGAGGAAACACTCACTAACGTGTTGTCTTTCACTTATCTATCTCATCCCTGAACGAACGGTGTGGAGAGTTTGACCACGTGAGAATCCTACAGAACTTTATTGGTTGTTCTTATTACTGTTCATAAATAAAACCCACTAACCTCTTTATTAATCTTAATGCGGTCCGACAACTCGGGTCGTTCTTAGTAAACTCTCCTTCTGGACACCATTAATTTCTGACGAAAATTCTTTCAATTCAGTCAAATGTCAACCCAACTAAACCAAAACGATGTTTTTATTTTTAACGGAGCCACACTTGTGAGTCTGAGTGGCAACCAAAGTGATCCCAACTGATTCTTGCATCACACCTTTCCTATCAGGCCTGCGTTTACTAGCTCATCCTTCTTTCGCCCAATATTTATCAATTTAACAATGACAAGGTATCATTCACTATTTCTCTCCTCCTGGAAGATAACAGCTTTTTCATTAGCCTTTATTAGCAGACGCAGACAAACTGACTTTAGCAGATGGGACACTGCGATGAGGAATGCAACGGAAAGACACCACGTTATCTTCACTACTTTGACGGCTCAAAACCAGCCCATTGATTTGTCCCAATCGGGATAATTAAAGGGGGATAAAGTCTCCTTGAAGAGCTTGCCGCTTTCGGCAGAACACTAGTATCTATTGTAAAATTATTTGGCGTATCCAAGTTTGAACGTATGCGTTCATCGAACAAATAGGGGAAAAAGTAAAAAAAATAAGGCGAATTTAAGTATAGCTTCAAAATAGTTTATTCGAGAAATATTAATGTAATAATTTACTACTTCGACAAATTTATTCTAGTGACTTACAAGCTTTTTAATAGTATTAAAGAAAAAAAGATTTTGGTGAAGGGCGTAGCCAATTATACACTGCATTTTGAACGTCTGTATTGATCCTTAACTTCCCCTCCCCCTTTCCTCAGGACACTTTTAAGTGGGACAAGCATCCGAAAATTAGAAGGCGCAAGACCTGGGATTGATGATGAAAGTGTTAGGAGCTCAAATTTCATTTCTTGGATGTTCCCCAATGTCTCTTTGGCAACAATAAGAGGGTGTACAGAGGATGAGCGAAAGATGATACGAATGAATGAAGATCAAGATGATTAAAGATAAATGAACGACGATGATGGAAACGCTTACAGTGATGATAAAACGGCATTTTAATGTGTTGTGTGACCTTTTAGTGCAATGTATAAGTAACACAACGGAGTTATTAAGAAGGAAATATTAACCTAGTAACGGCATAGTGATATATAAATAAGGGCAAAATACTATAAACACTGAACATAAACAAAAGTGATTAGGAGAGCTGCTTTCTCTACAGAACTTATATAATCCAGTGTGGGTGGTGTTTTAGGGTTGATAGCGTATCGTAGCCCAGGCGTGAAGAGTGGACAAAAGTCTGGCGGTGCCGGTACCGTTGAGAGATTTTTGACTAGGTGTTCAATCTTGACACGAACATCTTTGTTTGTTGAGTTGATCCAAATACCTCCCAACGGGTGCAACTTGTTGATGGGTCGTTTCTCTTTCGTTTTACAGCGTAATGTTATACGGTAATGTATACAAGTTTCTATTATTTCCCAAATAATGTTTGGCAATTTATGTACAAGGGTACGTCTGGTACTTTCAACGAGCAGTTCACCATTCTCAACCATACTGATCATCATACTACCTATCCTTTTAATTTTCCCCTTCGTTTGACAATGCAAGCGCACCGCCTCGCGAAACATATCACGAGTTTACTTATTTGTGTGTGTTTAATATACGAGAGAATTAGTTGCACAGCCAACAGGTAAGAAAATGTCAGTTTTCTCTCCACGAAATTTGTTGCATGATTACGCTAGTTAGTTCAGTGAAATCGTAGACGATAGAAGGAGTATCCGCGCAGTCTATCATGCTTACCTGTAGACAAGTTCGACTTTTATTTCTGCCAGGTGTTCGTTCAGAGCTTCCAATCCCACTTGGTACTGATGTTCCAGAGCCTTGTATAGTTGTCTATCCCAATGTGCTTTCCAAGATTTCATGTTCGAAAAATTCTGAAATTTACATGAAAAGTAAAAGAAACAACTTAATAATTTTCTCAAGCATAGAAAAGAAAGATACTATGACATGGACTGACTATGAAACTAATATGGAACTGTCTTCGCTACAGTACTAGTCAGAGCCCTAAATTATACACGATTCGTTAACCCAATATCAAAGTAAATCTACAAATGGATAAGCGTGGAGAATTAGATTTGTTTGTGGCTCGAATAAGGGCTGAATTAGAAGAACATGTACTGAACGAGTAGCAACAGGTGTAAAGCAGCTCTGACTACTGACATGTCAGTAATATTTGTATTTATAATTCGATTTTTAATGACTATAGCTAATTTTACAGTAATTTGATAAAAAAAACTTTATTTTTATATGGGCCAGTCTAGTAACTTTGGACTTCGGCTCGTCACGATTCGCCCTTTAGCTGTTAAAATCCACACCCATGCCCCTGCCGGGACTCGAATCCGGGACATTCGAGCCGATGGCCTACCGCCGCAGACCGCTCGGCCGGCACAGTAATTTGGTGTTTCAGTATTTTCCTATTTTCTACCCCTCATTTGTTTAAAGTTATAGTACGATTCAGTTGGTAATACTATGTTTAAATATATTAAATTTTATTATTGGACTATTCAGTTTTTATCATACAATCGGGATATGGGGAATTGATTCACTTTTAGGACGTATTATATTGAAAATATGTTTTTAGTGAAAATTTGTTTATTTTTGTAACAAATTTGTTGACTTTACATTAAAATGTTTATTGTATAATCGCGTAATTCTGCATATGTTTAAATTGAATAAAAAAAGTTATACTGTATAATTCTTATTAACTTCTACTCTGTGGAAAAGTCCTCCTTGTATATATGTGGTGGCAAAACATAATAAGACAAACATAAAGAAAACATTCAGTGAAAACACCTACGGGGAGAATAACAAAGGAAGTCAAAGGTGTTTTTGGGGTAATTTAATTATAAAATTTTTCTTATACGCGGTTTTCTCAACTTTCTGGAGGTAGCGCCCATGCAAAATTGTGTTGAATAGTTCCAGACCCCGATTGATGAAATAATGTGATCACCAGATCAAAGACTCAATTTTTTTAATACGATATTTAATATTACAGTCAAATGTTATTTCGTAACATCGTAAGGTCCAATCCACTTCTTACTATATATGAAAGGTACGTGCTACAATGTTAATGGAAAGAGGACTGACGGGAGAAGTGATTACAACCCATAAAGCTCTCGAACCAAATCAAATTACGAGGCTTGACTGAAAAGTAGTGCCTCCATGGCTGTAATTTTTTCATTTGTTAACCGATTTTCAAAATTCTTTTGGTACCTGATAGCTACATTTATCCTCCATGTAATGCACTTGTTTTCTTTGTTCCCAGGTGTCGTTGGTTCCCACTGAAGAACATGGAGATCAGGTTGAAGCAGCGAGCCGTCACTGAGTTTCTGATAGCTGAGGGTTGCGAGCCTATCCAAATTCATCACCGAATGACAGCTGTTTACGGCGAAGCTACCGTTGACGTCAGTACGGTGAGACGGTGGGCCAGGCAGTTGAAAGAAGCAAATCCGAATACCTCTAGTGTGCTTGATTAACCCTGTAATGGACGACCGCTCACCGCATCAGATCACCAGCATCGAAATCGTGTCGACGAAATGATTCGCGCTAACTGTCGAATCAAAGAGCGACAGATCATCACAAAACTCAACATTTTGCAAGAAAGAGTTCACTTTATCGTAACCGAGAAGTTGGGGTATCGCAAGGTGTGTACTCGTTATGCTGACGCCAGAGCACAAAGTGCAGAGGAAGCAAGTTTGCCAGGATCTGTTGGCCCGGTACGAGGGCGACGGTGAGTCTTTTCTCCACCGTATTCTCACGGGGGATGAATCATGGGCGTATCATTTTGACCCCGAGAACAAAATAGAATCGATGGAGTACATCTCCACGTCCCAAAAAGTTCAAGGTGGTCCAATCTGCGGGGAAACTCATGGTGACCATTTTCTGGGATTTGAAAGATGTCATGCTCATTGACTTTCTGGAACAGGGAACCACGATAAACTCTCAACGCTGCGTGAAAACGTTGGAGAGGCTCCTCGCAAGGTTGCAAGGCGTCCGGAAGGATTTGGACCCTCTTCAGCAGCACGACAACGCCCGCTCACACTTGAGTCGCGACACACAAGAGGTTCAAAGAGGTTCTACCGCACCCGCCGTACAGAACCGACGTTGCATCTTGCTATTTTCACCTCTTCCCTAAGACGAAAGAGCACCTTAAGGGACGGTGAAAGCTGCCATTCAGCCCTGGTGTCGCCAATAACTACCAGAAATCTTCTCCGACGGGTTTTATCGACTATTCACGTGTTTGCGCAAGTGCGTGGAAAGGGACAATGTCGAAAAGTGAATAGTGCATTACATAAGAGGACAAATGTAGTTATCAGGTACAAAAAGAATTTTGAAAATCCGTTACCAAATAAAAAAGTTACAGCCATGGAGGTATTACTCTTTAATCAACCCTTGTACTTCTATACCATGAGGTTGGTGTATGTTGAACAGTGTAACAGATTTGAGGGTTGCACATAAGGAAACATGAATTCAAAAGTTCAATACCAACAACATTTTGTTATAAATTATGTGCATTTCGTTTTGTTGTTTATTTAGTATCATATTACCTTCTATACAAAATAAAATGAGTATTGAAATATCGTTTTAATAACATCATATGGTTTAAAACAAAGCGCTAGGTTGAGAAACGCTGTATTACACTATAGCATCACCCCATTTATATTTCGGTTCTATAAAAATATGGGAAGAAAAAAATACAATACTAAAGCTTTAGGAAGTAAGTGAAACAGTAGTTTTGATACTAAGAAATCTCATTGGCCAGAATATGACTCATGCTAGAAGTTAAAAACAAACCCTATCCAACATCTAACACTCTGTTTACCGAGCTTCCTCCAACCCCTATGGTCTAATAGTTATGGTCCCTGACTTTGAGTCTAACTGGGTTTTCTTTAGTCTCACCAAGTGAATGCAGGATAGTACTTAGTATGTAGGTGTTGGTCGATACCTTCCTTATCCTTTCTTTTTCAGCAAATGGCAGGTAAGACGTGACAGTTTGCAGGCCAGGAATGTAAAATTTCGAAATTTCCAAAGTTACAATATCATCTAGTTTTAAAAATTGTCTTTAGTCTTTTTTGTATGTTCGAGAGAGAAAAACAAAATGCCAATGCTGGAAAAGAGCTTACATTAAAGAAGGAAATTTCGTTGTTAGGTAAAGCGAACACAACACTGAAAAAAATAAATAAATAAATAAATCATAGCTTACAAAATAATATAATGTTTTGACTAGCCCACGACGCTATATTCAGATACTCAACTATTGTAAAAGAAGTTTTTAGAACAGTAAAACCTCTCATAAATTCACTCTCAAGATGAAGTATTCTTGAATGGAGACATTAGCATTCTAGTATGTAATATATCAAAAGGAACTCACTGGCTCACCGTATAAATAGAGCCTGCAATCACAATTATTGCTAATTATTTACAATACGACGCAGATATTGCAAAATGCAATCCAATACATACCGGTTGAGGTAAAAAATGGTGACATGGTTACATAACCTGAAATATGTTTGGATGAAAGATACCAAAAATATGGTCTTGAAGTCATGATCTGAATTGAATTTATTTACGGCCTTTAGGTATCTATGGCTCAGGCCGGCATATGGTATGCTTAAGTTGAAGGTACCACCACGCCATTTGCCTGGTGTAACAGGAAAAACTTCAGTAAGGAAAGTCGGCCGCCGCTATCGAACCCAGGATCTCCCGAATGCGAAGCCAACGCTGTACCAACTACGTAGTTTATCTCGAAGTATTGTTGTGTAAGCTAATGCACATTCTGGCAAAAATTGTCACAACAACAAAAATTTTCGTAACATAAATACTAAACTATTTAGAACATGATTGCGTGATTACTAATTACAATTAGCTGAAAAATATATTTAGAATATTTTCTAGTTACTGAAATTACGTTGAAGTTAATATTTTTTTACCTGGGCTTCCACTTCTTTTACGATCTCACGAATGCTTTTCAAAGTTTCTTTCCATTGCTGTTGGTGACGCAGTAGATCAGTATTCATCAATAACACAACCTGAAAAATTACAATGTCAAATACAGAAATATGTTCTTCAAACAAGCACTTCTGACCCATACTAAAAGAAATTGATCAAATTCAAGAGCTGGCCGTCCGATTTTCATTCAGACCGACAGAAAAATATACGTCGCTAACTTATCCAAGTTGACTCGGCCGTTTCCTTTACTTTCCACTCATGGCAACAAAGTAGAGAAACAGCGATGATGCTTAAGAGAGGGTGCTAAGAAATGTAGCGTCTTAATAAAAGCAAGCGTCACTTTTTAAACGACCGACAATAAAAGTTCAGAGCAACATTAAAAAATTCAATATATTTATTAAGAACACCAAATTCAGTGCTTCCAGCTGGTATCACCTTTCCCAAACTATCACTCCTTTATCGACCTATCAATTTCGTCCTTCTCCACAAGTTTCTCGTTCAGATTTAAATCTTTCCAGTTAAAATTTGTGGCCTGCATGAACTCATTTTATAACAGAGAACTTCTCATCCGTTCGGTTTCGGTTCACCTTAATCTCCTGACGTAATTCCAGTTATGCTTGAAGGAATTGTAGCCTGTAAACTTTATTTTTATATGGGCCAGTCTAGTAACTTTGGACTTCGGCCCGTCACGATTCGCCTTTAGTTGTTAAAATCCACACCTATGCCGGGACTCGAACCCGGGACCTTCGAGCCAATGGCATACCGCCGCAGACTGCTCGGCCCTCCTTGTAGCCTATTATCAGGGTTGCTAAGGGAACCAAAGAGATGTTTTAAAATTATGAAAAATTACGTCTGAAGCTGTTTAATTAATGAAAAAGTAATTTAGCATGAAAAAATGAACGTTAAGGAAATTTGCTCCCTAGATGGCACTACTAAAAATACTATGATTTTCTGATAGGCAAACTTTCTTATTAATTATGATATTGAAGCATGTTATTTTTTATAATGATTATTAATATTAATTAATCATGTTTAAACATTTACAAGAAGTAATTTATAATAATTATGAAAAGTTATTAACAAATAAAATTAAATAATCACTTGTATAAATGTTACCCTGGTAGGTAAATGCTTAAGTCAGGATTTGTCAAAAGGAGTTAGTTCAGTTTTTATTTTGTTCATTAATTAATAGTTCAATGTTTTATATTCAGATCTACAAAGAAAAAGACAATATGCTTTCTTGGAGTCTGTATACTTTCAGAAATAAATGAAATTAGTACCCCATCCTCCCAAGAAATTGTTTTATTTTAGTAAAATGAAAAAAATAAAAAAAACACCTACTGGCATCTCCCTCTGAGTACCCATGCACGCTCGATTCCTTCGTTAGGAAGAACTGGGGCAAGATATTCAGAGTTTGCAGGTTCGACTGTCTTTATTATCCCAAAAAGTCTTCCTCTGTCAAGAAGAATCCACGTTCATAACTGATTCAGAAACGAATAAAAAGAATGTTACAGAAAATATTGCTCTACCGAAAGCTAATCGTGGTGACGTTTGTAAACTAGGCCTTACTTTTCACTTTCCTTCAGTTGAAAGCCATACGTTGTAGTGATAAATCTGTAATATCAGCTTCAGCTGATGTAGTCTCGATTTCCCGTCTAGTTGTATCCATTATACAGATACTGAAGAAATACTGTTCTCGTCGGGCAGCTACAGTGCTCCATCTAGGACTTACGATTTATGAACTCCCTTTGCGAGAGTAAGCACTTCCTGTAATGTTGAAGCCCGTTAAGGCTCCAACAGAAGTACTATTAATAATAGATAGGGTGGAAATTATCAATTTATTAGCATGGGTAAAAGAAAACACTTCTACCACATAAGACTCTTGACTATAACCTACAGGTTTTACATGAACTGTACAGTAAATCCTTGCATATGATGCATTTCGCTAGAACGTCGTTACTGAAACACATATAAGTACATCGGATTTAACTTGTGAACATGATAAATATATGGCTTTGATATTTTAAGATGTAAAATATGATCTTTTAGAATTCATACAACTTATCATTAGCACAAACACCAAGAAAACTGTGTTTCCATCTATTGGCAGAAATATCAGCTCACCTCAGAAAATAATGAACTACAGATAATTTTGTATATACTTGATTTTAAAACCTTCATTAATCTTAGAAATAACCGTGCAGATGCTGAAACAACAAATTCAGTGAAGACAGACAGTACCATATTCGTTAACAATCGTGAAATGTTTATTAAAATTTACATAAAACATTACACAAGTTATGCAAAACTGACTATAGTGATAATCACGTGCAATAAATTGGGGAAAATAGCGTCAATTCTAAAAGAACATAAATGTAATAACATCGACACTATACATTATGTGTATATGATTTTACTGAAGAAATTACGACATCATCTGCAATTTGCAAAATAGAAAAATGAAATTGGTAGTAATATAAAGAAATATGTTACTGAAAAAAAAGTGTATCGAAAATATTGTGTATTGACAGCATACCTTGTCTGTAACTTGTCTATGGTAATTTGCTAATTTATTATTTTCTCTGGATAGTCTCTCCACTACTGTCTGAAGCCGGCCAATGTACTGGTCTACGGCTTCTGTATCACTCCATGTAACTCCATTTTGCTCCTGCACAAGTAGAGCTAGTTCACGCGCTGCTTCGAGCATCATTGGTCTTTGGGAAGGAATCATTCGGTCGCCAATGGTGTTGTGAAAATTAGCAACCTGGAAGAAAAAAAAAAAACAAGAAGAAGATAAATCAAATTACAGTACTGAAACTTTACAACGTAGATATATAAGTGGCCGTTTTTCTTGTAGTGCTGAAATAGATTGATTAGTTAAGGCTGAATCCAAGCAGATTTTCCTGCCTTTTTCGTCTTACGTTAATTATTCAATTTTGAGTGCAGTTAAATAGAAAATAACTTTAACAAACTATACTTTATTATGTACTTCAGTAATAAATACCATTAGCCTTAAAGATAAGATAACAGAAACTTCAAAACTAAGTCAATACACTTTAGGGACAGTCCCATGTCTGAAAAGTGTTTTGACATACTTTTGAATTTTATGTTAACTTTTTATTCAAATTCATGGTATTCACTATTCAAGTACTTAACAAACTATAGTTTGTGAAAGTTATTTTCTGTTTAACTGCACTCAAATATGAATTATTGACGTAAAACGAAAAAGGCGGGAAACCCTTGGATTCAGCCTTAATCACGAAAGAGGCTAGCTTGATGATGGCAACAAATCTTCACTGTAATTTACTGTTGCTACGATGACAATCAGGAAGCGGTGTCTCGCAGCGATAGTTTACTGACAGCGTCGCATGTGAGCGACCCATTGTATAGAAGATACTAGAAATATTACGGAGACGTTTCCTTCTTAGGTGTTCCTTCATCTTTGCGAACAGATCAAAATCCAATTCACTCATATCTGACAAACAGGATGTTTAAGTATCTCCTAGTCCCATTCATTCAGTAATGTCTTCACGTGATGTGACGTATGGCATCTAGCTTTGTTGTGTAGGACAACGGAATATGATCTCAGATGTGGCCTCTTTCGCCGACTTCTGGACGTAATGGTGTTCCAAATAGTGAGGACACTATGCAGAATGACCTGTCCCTTGTCAAACAGTGTGTGCATTCAGGTACTGTTGATCAGTTGAGTACCAACGATGCCCTCAGCCGTGTTTTTCCGAGTTCTCATGTCCACATCACAACAGTTCGATATAGGACAGCAGAGCGACCGTTCGCAATTCTTCGTCAGACTGACGGGCATTTGTTCGTCATGCTACCTGGAATTGTGCGCAAGCGCAGTCACAAGCACGTGCACAACTGTAACTGCTTCTGTATCACTAACCCGATGTCATACTGTAAAACTAGAACGTCACCACCTGCACGAAACAAATAAACCACAAATCCATAGTCATATGTCGTAGTTCCTATAGGTAACAGCTAAGTGGTTGTGTTGCTACTACAAGAAAAGCGTTCCTCGTATTCATGAATTTATTCTATAACTATGAGATTTTGAAATGTATTAGATTTTTACACTTGTATTTTGGATTCATTTATGTAAGTACTATTTGTGGTGTATGAATATAGGAATAGCTTCCAGTTTTATCACGAAGATGAAAAGTTCGATTGTAAACTTTATCATAAATCAGTACCAAGTTTACAATCTCGTTATTTTGAAGAAAATAAGAAAACTTTTCTATTCAGCTTAGAAATTCAAAATTCACTGCAAAATAACAATTTCTAACAACAACAAAAAAGTACAGATTGTTGTTACACAAAAATAGACAACTTTCTGATGCATACAATAGCATAACAAAAGCAAGCACAGTTAAGAACGTAAGAATGCTGAACGTAAAAATACTTGCTGTGATCTCTGAATCATTCATAATTCCTTAAAAAATGTACGCAGATTTTGGGAGCGCATATAATTTGGTCCGCTTTTATTCCATCTCCGGTTGTTCATCTGTATCTGACTGCACACGATTTGTGCAATGGGAAGCTCAGATTTCATTGTAAGTAACCATACAGTCTGTACGCATGACACCCACGAGAGCTAGCGTCTAAACTACCAGTGTGATATTGGTTGAAAATGCTAAGATACGCTAATTATGTTTCTAACCTCACCTCACCATAGGAATACATTGAAAATTCAGGGACTACGTTCGGCAACACAACGCAGAGCTAAACGTATTCCCTGTATTAATTACTTAATGTAAATTACAATGATACCTTTTTCTTTCCTCTAGACGTACCTGATCCAATGATTTGGCCTGTCTCATAAACTTTTTCGCTAATTCTGCCACATCTTGGATCTTTTTAGGAATTTTGTACGCTAATACGCTCAACTGTCTCACTTCTCTTATTAACCCTACAAGTCTTGGGTTATAATTTACACGCATCATATTTCCTTTACCAAAATGTACCACTGGGAGATCAGTTCTCAAGCTGAAAAGGATGGGAGGAAAAAAAAGCATCATGAGTTTACAATAATAAAATGTGTACAACAGAAATGTGTCTGGAACCTAATTTACAGTCAGTAACAAACAGTTTCTACACTCGCATAAATTGCATGACTTTGATGATCTGATACACATATATAAGATGGTAAAAAAAGGTAGAAAAAAGGTACTTACGTTACATAATATAAAGACAGGTGTACAGGAACATCACAAACACAATAGAAAGGCGACAACGTTTCGTAAAGGTGTTTTCACATGATAGGAGAGAAAATGGACAGGTACGGGACTGGTGCTGAGGAATCGCCATGTTGCTAACTAATGCTGGATAACAGTGTGGCCAGGTTAAAGAGGGAAAATTACTAGATGGAGAGGAGAATATACCAAATAGAGAAGGAAGTGTGGAGGTTGCTAGGAGTAGGTGAGAAACTTCCTGAAGGAATAAGAGTAGAGAATCAGAGGGGAGGGAATAATAATAATAATAACGAAGATGAAGGGGTAAAGCTCATGCCATGTGGGCTTTGTGGTGGACAAACACCGTATGCGTGGGTTTTCTCAGGGTGCTCCCGTTTTCTCCCACTTTCTTCATTCCACCAATTCAACCCATCATCATCCATACGGCCGGAGCCATATATATATTTTCCTCTAAGTACTCGGCGTACCCTCTCTCAAGCTGGACAAAACTGTGATCTGGAATAAGTGTGAGCAAAACCGATTCTTCCTGAAACCGGTTACATACCGAAATCCTACCTAAAATCCGAAATCTAAAAGACAATAATGATTTTCTTTCAAAACTTAATTTCCGGCTTATTTTCAAAATCCGCTATTTGGTACTTTTATTCGAGCTCCAGTTTACAGTTTCTTGCTTAAACATCGACGTTTGGTGCTTCTATTCAAACACATCTGCTCGTGTTTCAAAACTCGTTTTTCTGTTACATGGGTTTGGCTTTACTTTCAGAAACCATACCAAGTAACACAAAAAGTCTATATTTGAATAAAAGTGTATATTAAGTAAGATTTTCAATGGAAACCAAAAATTAAGAAAAAATAAAGACTAAGTTTGAACGAAATTCGAAATATAACAAAAACCTACACAGTATTTGCATTTTATTAAACTTTTTTTTTGTGCTCATCACGACTTTGGAGAAATACGCCTAGTGCCACAAAGCTTGAAGCAAAAAAAAAAAAAAAAAGACACGAAAGAGAGAATTAGACATCTGACTCGTAAACAGGTATTTCATTGTAATGGGTGTTACACTGGCAGGCATAAACCATACAAAATAGTTATATTTGAAAGAAATAAAATTAATTAAATAAAGAGGATTAGCTCGTATGGCCAGGTTCAATTAAACAAAAATTAAGAAAATGCTCCAGTTAAAAATAAAGAGGTCATAAGGTCATAAAATACAATTGTTGGTATACTACTTGTAGAACACACAGGTATGAATTAATTTGATTTGCATTCGTACGTTACAATTGAAACAATTTGTATTGCTCAAGGCTAGAATTATGTGTTCCCGCAAGCCAAGTGGTTACGTTTGTTGCCTTGTAATCAACAGTTGCTGAGCTCAAACCCGTCGCGTTTGCAATAGCATCTTGTACGTTTAGTGTGCATAGTAACAGAAATCACGGTTGCCTACCAAGGTAAGTTTCGTAGCACATTTCTAATCTATACTGTTTATGTATTGGATTGGTCCTATTAAACAGTATTCACTGGAGATATATTAAAGATCATTAGACGGCAGTAATGTTCTATCTATATGAATACCATATGTTTATGCATAGTAGAACAATTTACCTTTCTTCTCATTATTTGCTAGTAAAGTTCAATATTGGTACTATTTAAACAATATTCACTGGGGTCATATTTGAGTCGATGTTCGTACATAGAATATTTTTTTTTCTCACTATTTTTTTTTTATAAATATTTTTTCCGACCTTGTAACTAACAAATTCATCTTTTTATGTACAAAAATTGTTTTCTCTTGTTTTTTTTTTTTTTTTTTTTTTTTTTACTATTACACTCCCCGTCCAGATTCCTGTTCATAATGTGTGTTCAATAAAAAGTGTAGATCCGCATTAATCAGCGTACTCATTTATCAGTAACAGCAAAGAGTAAACTGATTAATTCCTCCCAACATATGACGCTTTCTGTGCACGTGGTCACGGTTTCAATTCTCACCGTGGCGTATTGAACGGAGTGGTTCGGAGTCCACTTTAACAAAACAAAAACTGTAGGCCCCGTTCTTAGAAGCTCATCTGCTCATTTAGGACGTTAATCATAATTCAATCAATCCCAATGTAACTTAGGTTAATGGGACACACACACACACGTCGTTTGCTGCAAGGCGCACATCCGTCACGGGTACAAGACCTTAAGTAAAGTTCAGTGGTTGAGAGAGATTTCACCTAGCGAATGAGCTATACCTATACTGCACTCATCAACGGAAGGTAACCGGAAAACCAGAGACATCTCCTCGTCCGACTCTGACACGGTTGGTAATCCATTTAGAATTGTAGGAGGATGGCAATCAACCATTTGTTCACCTTGCTCAGCGATCTTCGGAGTCACAAACCTACCTCAGAGAAGAGCATTAATGATATCAAGACCAGAGTCAATTACCATTTCCATTCACCTAACAGCTGTTCATGATTCTTCTATTCCACGAGGTTTATTTTATCAATACAGTAGAACCTCAGTAACTCGAATCTGAAGGGAAAAAGACCACATTTGCTTTATAGAATATTTCTACTTGGCGACGTTCGAGTTATCGAGAAGCATAGTACAAAACTTCGAGATAGGGCCGGCACTGACTGACGCTTCTTTTCTATAGTAAGACTACTGCATTTTCGCTTTGCCCTCACATGAAAGACATAACTGCCTGCCGATCAAAGAAGTCGTGTGTAGTCTGAGGCGTTAGGACAGTGTCTCCAAAGTTGTGGGTTTGTGATCCCACCTGGGGCATGGATGTTCATGGATTTTAACAAGCATTGCGCTCAAGTAATAGTAGTCACAAATATTACTGAACTGGCTCACATAAAATAAAGTTTTACTTCGAGCTGATCACAACGCAACAAACACTCATACATCACTGGCAGTGGCAGAAACAACTGAAGCCTCTTGCCCGTTCTAACCACTGGATAGTGATCTACATAAAACAACGCGATAACGATTGTCAACAGCGAGGAGGCTCGGCTCAAATGCTTCAACTCCCTAAACTTAGACTTTTATAAAGGTTTACCGGACTCAAATTTCGACTTATTTATACTGTAACTTCGCCTTGTAGAGGTTCTCTAGCAAAGGTTTTTTAGTTATAGAGGTTGAAGGATACGTCTAGAAAACAACAAAAATTCGAATTATCGAATGTTTTACTTCATAGCATTCGACTTATATTGGTAAATTAACATAGGATGGAATAGAGAAGATAAAAGGAAATGAATAGAATTCGAGGTTCCACTGTATTTAATTAACTTTTGGGGCTGTAGTCGACCTGAATCCTATCCGGTTCTATATTGTTCGGATGGACGTCAATCAGCGACCAGAACCTCTGGAAAAAAGGATAATGGAGGACGCAACCTAGATCAGTGTTCTACGCACTATTCCGATATTCGATTAGTATGACTAAGGAAAAGTCATCGAAGATGTGTACCATCTCAGGGCTTCTCAAGGGACGACATTCTTCTTTTTGCTTAGTTTCAAGGGTTCTTGGGTCATCGATGGAGGAAACTTGGAAAAGGAAGGACCAACCTGCAGGCTATATACCAATGCCACTGTTCCACCCAGCGTAGGTGTCGTACATGCTATTGGCATATAGGGGATTTCCAGCAGGAGGTCTGTTGAGCTGATGATGAGTAAAACAAAGGAGGACTAGGGAACTAATCTTTTATTTAGGTCGTGGAGTTCTTTCGAACTACCAGAACTGCAGAAGCAGTACCAAGAATTAAAACTTAATTCAAATAATGAACATCCAACATCCGTCGAGAAAAACCCGATGGTCCAATATACCATTCCGGGAAACATAATTTCTTGTGACTAATTATATATAATTAACAATAACAATATAAATATTAATTTCGTTGCTGAAAAACTTCAGGATTAATAATATTTTACATATTAAATCATTTTAGAAAATAAATAAATTCATTATCACCATTATAATTGGTATTTGTCCACTTCACTAAAATGATAAATATTGGGCTGCCATCTATGGAGCATTAATTCAACTTCTTTCCTATACATAATAGTTAATGATCAATAATAAAAATAGTTAATTAGCAACATTAAGAATAACTAATATTTAATAATGATTATGAGCTATGCCTCAGGTGGCCCATGTCATTAAGAGTAAAACGATCCTACACCGCTGAGCAGTGTTGATTCGTAGGCCCTTCGCTACTATAGTATTCGGGTTTATCTGCTTTACGTACTTGAACACTTCTCAACAGCCAAAAATAACAAATATGTGCGTACAATCGTAACTAGAACAAAAACTTATTGTAAACGAGGTTCTTGGATCATACCTTCACTAACGATAAATTTAGTCAAAAGTACTCGTATAAATTTAGTCACTGTTAATATTTACAGAATACAATTTACACCGATGTTTTCAACTTACCTCAATTCTTTATTGTTGATATCATTTAGCACATCCCTAGTCCAGTTATCAAACTGCCCCGTGTGAAATTCTTTCAATTCTACTAGAAACTCATCAATGTCTTTTTCTAAGTCCTTAAAGCCCTTCAAATCAGATAATAACTTTGAACTAGTCTTTTTTATATCAGTCATCTGAAAAAAATATATATATTCATAGTTTTAGTTTCTAGACCTTATACAGTTTATATATTTAGCGATCTTCACGACACGATAATGGGAGAAACAAAGGCATTCATCATAATGCAGGAACACACACACACACACATGAATATAAACAAAACAGAGTTCTCGCCATTGTAGGTATGTAAACGGAAGAAAGTTAATGATTTGTAGCACTGAAAAAAATTTTAAATCAGGTGAACGTCATAGATTTTGGATCCCTGAGCTCGAATATGCTCTTGGATTTTTACCTAGCACCCTTAGATTTTGAAGGAAAATACAGGAAGGAATACCTTATACATAATGACAATTAATAGATACATGGTAACGTATATGATAAGCGATGTTTTGCACTGAAATAATATGAAAATGTAGGAATGAAACGTAAGGACAAGAAAACAAATCTTGTATCGAAACATCAAGTCAACTAGTAGGCCCTCCCCACATAGTGCTGTTTTACCAGTTTCTGTGCTTCTACAAATGGGGCCACTTGAAGGGGACACAGACGACAATATTCAAACAACAGACGAAGACACCGACGAACCAATCAAACCACATTGTATAACACAAAGTGAATTAAATGATTTAGTACGTGATTTAAATCTGTGAAGGCCCAGGCAAAGCTTTTAAAAAATGCAGGACTTGCTTCGTTATTGTAATGAAAAATGTAGGACTTGCTTTGTTATTGTAATGAAAAATGTAGGACTTGCTTCGTTATTGTAATGAAA